>CM062834.1:17424925-17606578 GCA_031772345.1 Himalopsyche anomala
TTAACTTCTACGAATATATTATTTTTACATATAATATTAAATTAAATCATGATCTTTTCAGTGTGAAATAATACCTAGTGTAATAAGTTGCGACAACCCTGACTTACAAAGAAATTTTGAAATCCAGTAATCTTCAAGAAAACTTGCTTTTTGTGATACAACAAAGAACATCTAAAATTCCCTTTTTTGAAAATTATAGTCGGCATGCTAGGTACAGACGTACTTTTTTCTACGGCAACCAAAAGGTTAAAAAACAATAATTTCAAATCTCCAAGCAACCAAAATTTGTTTGAATCATTTTGTTGTTAGTACATGACGAAAATACTAAAATCATGGAAATATTGTGTAAAAAGTATAAAAATACATTAAGCAAAGAATATAAAAATGGAAATAATTGTTTGAATACAAGAGAGAGGTTAATCTTTCCATCTTACTGTGCTGAAAGAGATTACATTTACGATAGAAATAAACACTACAGCCATGACACTTGTTTTGAGGAAGTTGATTTGAATGAAGATAAAACTACTGAAATGAAAACACAATACCAAACTCCTGCTATTTCTTCGCTGAAAGATACAATAGGCAAGTATTTAGCATTGACTTATTAGTTTTTATTATAATGATAAGGGTGTAAATTATTTCAATGCGCAAATATAATAAATTATCACATTTTTATAATCGTGCAATTTTGTTTTTGACATTTAAAAGTATATTTTCCTTTTTTGAAAATTGATTATAAACCAATAGTTCAGATAGAAAAAAAATAGATGGCATAAATAAATAACCAGAAAGTAAACATATTATTTTAACAAGACATAATATTTTGATATAAAAAATATATATAAACATTTTCAATCCGATTTCCCAAGTTAATGTTTTATTTTAAGGAGTTCGCAAGCGTATGCTGGAAAAGTTCTACTGGCGCCAAATGACTCGTCAAGCTACCAAAGAAATCCAAAATTCGAATATGATGGAAAACTATCGCTCCGAATATTGCTCTAAATATGCAAACAATTTTTCTGCAAACGATTACAACTTTATGAATTATAAACAAGTTAGGAAAGCCATAATATTGGGATAAATCATTAATAGATAGATGGCGCATGTACCATCAATAAAATCCTGAAAGTGACAATGTAATCATTTAGATAACATTTTTTTTATTTTTTTAAAAAAATATTTGACATTAAAGCTTACGCCAATGCGTTAAATATTTTGAAGTTGAAAGATCATACGAGATATACTCAATGATAATTTTTGTAAGTCACGTGAAATTAACTCGAGGAGAATTGACTTCACAAACACCCATGTCTTAGATCTCAAATTAAAATTGAAAAAATTCAATTTGTGTCCCTCTTTGTGTCCGCTTGTGATGTCCAGGGACGTTCCGAGGGCATAGGCAAGTAGGCAGTTGCCTAGGAGCGGCAAGTCCAAGGGAGCGGCAAATGATCACAGTTTTTTTTGAATATTTTTGACACACGAATTTAGTTTAGAATAAAAATGATGCCACAACATCTTTGATAAAAATAAAATGTCGACAAAAAACATTTTCAATGGTAATAATATTATGATCGATGGGTAAACAGTAGTTCAATTTATCGCAAAAATCTTCTTTAAATGTGACATTTACCGATCTTAGCACTATTTAAAACTTTGCCTAGGGGCGGCAATAGCCTAGGAACGTCACTGGTGATGTCTTTGGTTGTTCACTTGCTTGTAAAATAACAGTCAATATACTTTCATTAAAATTCATTGCATATACTAAGTATATACCTATTGTTCTAGAACTTTTCTACCCACCCATTATATGGAACAGGGTCCAATGCGTCAACTATTTATAATACAACATTGAAGAAACATGATCAGGTAAAAGTTTTATATTTCTTCAAAAAATGTAAATAAAAAAATATGTGGTGCTATTATTTTTTTTATTATTATTTCAGAAGTTACGAGCATTGCAGCTTCAAATGACGAGATAATGTTTCTCATAAATTTGCATGTGTAAAAATCAGAATTACTTGTACGTTTCCATATTTAAATTCAGTCAAAAAAATATCTAAATGTCAATAAGGTATAATGATACATGGATTAGCTAATTATGGTCAGAAAGCTACTTCTGTAAATTGATAATATTCAAAATGGCCAGTAGAAATAAATAAATTTTGTAATGGTTTTTTTTTTCATTTAAATTTAAGCTGCCGTTTTGAGACTTGAAATGGTCTTAAATATTAATGTTTTATTTCTGTTTTCTTTCTAAATTTCAGAAGAACCTATTGCAGCCGTTCAGGAAAAATTGTGAATTTTCGAAACCACTGTCAGAGAGGATGGATAAACGATCGAATATTTGAAACGACATAGTTGAAAATATATATTTTTTAAAATGGATGATAATTCTGTTAGATTTTAGATGATTCAGTATACTATAAATAATATTATTATGTAACATGATAAAACTACAAATTCTCTAGATATTTTATAAATTGAAGACATTTGCGAATTGGCCCCTATTTTAATTGTTTATCGGAGAAGTTTAAACATTTTTGGAGGGAATTGTGGTTAAAGAATGAAAAAAAACTATTACGATACTATTTTTTTATACTTTGAGCTTGAATATACATTTTTTTTCAATTTCAATAGAAAAAGTGTAGTAAAAATGTTTTTACCCTATGTAGGTGTTTCAGTATGTATGATGAAACCATAGGGCACAAATATGTTGACAAATTAATCAAACAATCTTTTAACTGGAATGATTTTTTGGAATTGACAGAAACCCACGGGTGACCTTATTCAACTAAAGTAACATCTTTTGCATACCATTCCTCTTTAAAACGCCAATCTCCATTTTTGCTTTGTTCTTTTGGCTCTTTCCAAGGCTTTTCCTCTGAAAGAGATTTGCGATATTTATATTTGCAAAACTCTTTTCCGTCTAATTCCTTTTCCAAAGACCTTGTTACCTGCAGTATTTTTTACTCTCTCAATATTGATGGCTCTTCTGTTAGTTAAATATTTTAAAAGGTGAGTTATTTCTTAAATTTACTTATTTTTTTGTGTGACAACAATAAATATAATGTTTTGATTTAATATCTATAGTATAAAACAGAAAGTAGTTTTTTTCTGTCCCTCCTCCTTAAAATTGGTAAACAGTAGTGACCTAATTGTTTTACACGTCATTCTGTCTGCCCTTTCTAGGTCAATTGTGCTATTTTCAACTTTCAACTTTAAATTGAACTTTCTGATACCTCTCCCTACGGTTTTACTGGAAATCACCTCGAACCATCGTCATAACAACTGAAACTGTGCTAGGTGTGGTGATGTCACTTATCAACATTTATGTTAACAATATTTTAGTACACACAGAAACTTGCACTATACGTCATGCCTGCTTCCATTGTGAAGAATTGGGTTTAACAAAAAGAGGATGTAAGTTAGTCACTCAACCTTTGAACAGAATTCGATCGAAAAAATGCTGTTCGTACTGGGACTCGAACCCGTGAAGTCCGGCACGGAAGCCCAACACGCTAACCGTTGCGCCATAGGACCCACGCAAAAACATATCTGATTTAAATCAAGCCCCTACATACAAAAGAAAATCCACAGAAACCTGCTTATTAATCCACTTTATTTTATATTGAACACATCTAAGCTAAATAGAAATCTATATCTCAACTGGATGAAAGGTTTCCCATTAAAATAACTCAATCTTAAACAGCTTTACTACCAGAATCATCAAGGAAAACCCGTAACTGGTAAACGAGTAATCTGCCAGGATAGTTATTCAAAAAAGAAAAAGGTAATATTTAGAAAAGTAATCAATAATTCATCAATTGGATGATACATCTCTGTATTTTATTGAAATATCATTTAACATTCCTTAGCTTGTCTCATTTCATGGGCTAATAAAAATAGTATTAGTGCATAAATCAATATCTATTTCGAGATTAAAGTTTGAACAAGTGTGAGCAAAAACTTATAAAATGTATTTGCTCAATAAACTATGAAGACAAAAGGTAATCATGTGTCTTAAAGTATGTTTTATTATTTTGATTGTAGTGATAGTAACAATTGCAACATCTCCCCCGACTCATGGTAAAAAATATTTTAGCTTACTGTTATATTATCAATGTTACATGATTCTGCGATTAATCAAAATATAATAATGTTTGTCTTGATGAATGTGGCACTTTTTTATATTTATTTATCATTTTAGTTTTTGAATGAGTCATTAATTCACTTTCATGGAAAATTGTGAAAAAACTAAAAACTTAATTTAAGATTTTGACTGAATGTGCTTGGTGGAATTTTAATCGTTCAAATTTTGTACATTCACACAAGCTTTGTCACTAATGATCCATGTTTCGTCTTTCGGCATATTTTGGAGTTCAAGTGTATAGTGTATATATAAGAAATAGATTTATCACCAAGTTAAAAACTATTGATGGCGGTATGGATTAATTTTACTAATGACTTGATTTTACTGACGTCCAATAAGCTGGGGAAATATATACTTAGACAAATAGTTCTAAAATAGTAATTCTTTGAAATTGAATGTAATTTTCGTTTAAATTTTATAACACGGGAATGCCTACTGATTTAAAAGGTGGTTAATTTGAAAAATTATATTTAGTTTTTAACGCTAAAAAATTTATAATTATTTTATTATATCTACTTACATATAGGGTAAAGAAGTGGATAATTTGCAAGATTTACTGTTCATTTAAAATTGGCAAACTACTTAACTGTACTCTATTAATTTCTAAAATTTATTGGATACATTAAAACATCATAATTTCTGAGTAAGTGCTACTGTCTTCTTTAAAGATTCTCTCAGCTATTCTTCATTCATCTGTGTGAGGAAAACACTGAAGAAAGACCCCTTATGAGAATGATTGTGATAGATTCATCATCACAAAAAAGTTTAACTTTTGCAGAATTGCTCGTTATATTAGTGGGTGTAAAATAGAGTGTATTATATTTACAATAGAGATATTTATTGATGTCAAATTGACGGAGGGATTAATACATGAGCTGGTTGCAAGGTAACGGACTCTAAAGGAAAATTTGGGTATTAGTAGAAACGTGATTTTGATAAATCTAAAAAAAATCATTGCACACATGCATACAGTATTTTATTCCAATGATATTTTTTTACCAGAAGGCAAGCGGTGCCCTGGTAAAAACCAGAGCTATACAACATGTCTAGACCTTTGTCCACCGATATGTCCAAACAAACAAAGAAGTAGGTCATGTCCTTCAGTATCTGAATACTGCCGAGCGGGATGCCAATGTGTTCAGGGATATTTACTATCCAACGGTACATGTGTAGCTCCTGAAGATTGCCGTAAGTGTGCAGCTTTTTTTTCCATTTTCATGTCCGGTGCTCGCCATTTTCGAATCTCAAATTTCTGAACTACAAGAAATAAAATATCACAAACTATTGATAATAGAAATAATAAAAAATATTTAACAAATGAAAGCTTTTCATACAAGTAATCTAAGGTTAGAGTGATCCAGAACTTTATGTTGCATGTCCATTTGTTGCTCTTGATTCATTGTTGATAGTAGAGCACACCATAAGCTATTTATTTTTTATTTTTTCATTTGTTGAATATACATTATTAAAAAATTAATTAAATATGTGGGCAGAATATTGGATATTAGACACAAATATTTTTCTTTTTTTGCAATATAACAATGCGCGCGCGGTGGCACACCTAGCAAGGCCTCACGGAACAGCAGTTGCAAAGCATTACAATAAGCAGTATAGCTAAAAATTAAAGTATAATTGAGGGTATTATTTTCAAAGATGGCTCATTCCAAAATCGTTAAAAAATGAAACTTGAATTTCATTTTGAAAGAAAATTACATTTTGTAATTTTAAAGGTAATTTTAATTTTAAATTACTTTGGAATAATATTTTGTATGTTATCAAGCCATTTTTGAGACTGATTTCTAAGATCTACTTTCAAAATTTATTTTTATTTACTAAATTACATTCATGGTTCATGTTTCAACAATTTTGAAACTAGCCAGGTCTGCAATAGCCTCAAATGCTGTATCATGTAGGTTGTGAGCCCTCTTCTGTATGCGCTTGATATCCATAATTAAATTTGGGCCACATGTGGCAAACGGACCACAAGTTGGATGTGTTTGCTTTAAGCTATGTTTTTTAATTTTAATGTGATAGAATCTATGTCTATATATTTTTTTTATTAATGTGATAATTTGACTAATAAAATATTGTGATGATGACGCTGAATGCTATATTTATATGTTACCGTTAGCCCCCTTCAAGTGTGAGGAACCTAATGAGGTGTATTCCAGATGTGGAGAAAAATGCACTAAGACTTGTGCAAGTGTCCTAAAGAATGAGCCTACTGAATGCAGAAACAATACACAATGCTTCCCAGAATGCATTTGCAAGAAAGGTTATGTGAGAAGTCGAATGTTGAGATGTGTACTTCAAAAAAACTGTGGTAAATACTACAATATTAAACAGAGTTGGAGTATAAGTTGTAATGTAGTAGAGCATATACTTTTTTTTTAAGAACAACTAGTTCAAATTATTGAAGGCGATCTACTGATATCACTTGTACTCAATTTTCGTGTACATCGAGTATGAGATAAGAACTAGCAGATTTTATGAGCTGAAACATTGAATATTTTTGATTTGTTTCATCAAGAAATAGTATAATATAGATCTGGGATTGACCAAAAATATCTTCACAACCGATGCACTGGCTATCCCTAGTGTATATATAGCCTTAGGTTGAATAAAAAAAAATTGTACCATTAAACTAATGTAAAATGCCTTTTCGGTAAATAATATTGTATACACATACAATATCTCACTAAGAGTTTTTACTATACTCTCTCTGCAAAGTTTACAACTACATCACTGAGTGTAAAGACGTTACTTTAAGTTTTTTACAATTAAATTAAAAGCATTTGAATTACAGTGAAACCTCGATTTTACGTTTTCCAAGGGATCCTGGAAAAAAAACGGTAATTGCGGGAAACGGTGAATGCGGGAAAGCTTCAAATAATAATAAACAAGTAAAATCTTAAAAAAACATTTATTTATTAGTTACTTGTACATACTGTCCTTTATGCTAGTTTGTTTCTTTGTTGTTTGGCACTTTAATCGGAACAAAGACGCCTCAAACTCGCGTACTTTTCTAAGAGCGGATTCATCGATTTCTTTGGAATAGAAAAATAATTTTATTTTTTCGAAGGCCAATAATGCTTGTGTAAATGTCGGAATAGGTTCGGTATTATGGTCTTCGCCATCTTCTTCTTGGAAAAAAAAATGATACGAGATGTGAGGCAATATTGAACGCAACTGACTTGTACAAATCCAGCTACGCGACCAAAAAGTTTGTATGTACAGGAATAATTATTATCATGAATTTTAAACAATTCTACATTTGCATCATAAACAATAATACGCGTGTGGTGGATTTCAACCCAAAAAAAATAGCACAAGCGTCCAATGCGTCTAACATGTACAGTGCATTCCAACGTGTCTAGACATAACACCTGCACTCGGCTGTCAAACTTACTTGCTGAGATATGGAGAAATATGCAATAAAAACGGTCAATCAGGATAATATTTGTGACGGGACCAAAATATTTAGACGGTTTATCGAGGAAATCGGTAAATCGGGGAACGGTCAATGCGGGATTATTTAACATTGTTCTTATGGGAGTTTGACGGGACTATAAAAAATAAACGGTCCAGCCGGGAAAACGTATTATGCGAGAACGGTTGATCGAGGTTCCACTGTATCTCATTTCCAGTACATACAGTTAGAGAATAAACTTTTTTTAAATATTCTAGCCGTTTAATAGCCAAGTTTTTGACACTCTTAGGCGTTTGACACTCAATCGATGATATTCATTTACTGTGTCCATGGGCTTGGGATAATATAAATGCGTGGTTATTTAATGGGAAAAGGAAGGTTGAAAGATTTACTTGTCGAACCAAATTAAATGTATTAATCAATTTGTACTTTCTTGGCAAAATGTTATTGAAAATTTAAATACTTTCAGGTTCATGTAAAGATCCATATGAAGATTACTTAGAGTGCGGACCTGGTTACGAGGCGACCTGCCTAAACTCAAATCCTGTTAACTCTCCAGGGTGCAAAATTGGCTGCTTCTGCCAACCTGGATACATAAGGAATGACAAGAAGTGCATCCCTTATCAAGATTGTCCAAATTTACAATAACCATAACAAATAATATCAATAGGGTGAATTCTAGCAACACCCTGAGTTAAAAATCATAAAATTCATTTAGAACTATATCTCAAATCAGTAATTTCTGTATAAGGAAGGTAACTAAAACTGCAGAGAAGTGTATTTATATTTTTTTATTACATAAATATACATTTTTTCATAATAATTCTTCATAAACCACAAAATAGAATTTATATTATGTAACAATAAAGCATAGTTTTCTTATTGACATTTTGTATTTTACTTAGACCCATTTATATGATAGAAAACTTTCCAATATCCCAAGATTTTTTTATCTTGGTAAAAATAGCTGAAAACATCTGAATCTGACAGTACAAATTTCCCTCCAGTGTTAATTTTATGCTGAATATTTATTTCGACATAGCTACAGCCTGGAGCCATAAAATAAAGAAAACATCATATTTTTTTACAATAATAAGCATGTTATTTGAAATCATTATTGAAGGAGTTACAGAGAAATATCAAAAAAAATGAAACTACTTTAGGGACAAAATCACCATGAACATAGTATTCCTCTTTTTTCTGTTTTGCTTAATTGGATCTGTCAAAATAATATTTTTTATCATACTTTTTAACACTATACTCACTTTTGTGGAGCAAATGAACTCGACAATTTAGGTAGAAAACTTGTAGTAAGAGAATCACTCTCTACTGTAATTTTCAGTGGCGGTTCGTGACCTAAAATCTTGGGTGGGCTAGAAAAAAGTTTAGCATTGTATACTATTTACGAAATTGTGCATGTTTTCAATTTATCTTATACATTAATCTACAAGCAAATAAAAAAATATTACGACACTACTCCAAAGCATAAATTATCATATAATAAAATCAAAACTAATGTTAGTAAAAATTAATAGAATAGTAAAAACTGGACCTCAAATTCGTCTCCTTCAAAGTGAACTAACATGTACAAAAAGCAGGACAGAACTGTCATACAATACAACTAGATTGGTATTTGTGTTTTTATTTGTGGGCTAGTTTGAAGTAGCCCGCTGACGTATGACTGCAGTCGAGGTGCAGTTGTGTACGATTAGATGACGTCAGCCATCTAAAGTTTTTTTTTTTCTACACATTTTGAGTGAAAAATGCAGGTCGGGCTAAGCCCACCTAGCCCAGTACGTAGAACCGCCACTGGTAATTTTAGAATCAGATATGAGGTGGGGATGTGAAGGAATGTCAATAACCAGGGATAGTTACAATTGTAGGAGAAAGAATATGATGTAGAAAGATAGCAGCGCAGTCAATTCAATGAAGATTAGAAAGTTGCGATGGCTAGGTCAGCTCATAAGCCGACAAAAAGAGTGATGTCCAGTTATCCAATATGGTGCAAATAAGTGACAAATTGAAGATTCACTTGCTGGACGGAGTTGTGATTGACAGATTGAAGTTGAAGGGTGGCCACTCTTTGCGGAGAGAGGTGGAAAAAGTGGTTAAAAGCAGCCAGGATTCATCGGTGTCATCAAACTCCAGTTGATGCTGATGGGAAGGAATGAAAAAATCTTGGAGATGGGACAGTTTGGACAATGGAGACAATTTGGATAAAATCTTCCATTCAGAGATTCCAGCCCATGAGTACTAGAGCCAACAAAGCCATATGTAAAAAATGGAATGCACTTATGAGCTACACCACTTATAATAATTTGTATCTGCAATTGAACAAACAGTTAAATATTTAAAACTTGTGCTAATATGATAATTAGTTGTGATAAATAAAAATAATAAAAAGGTTTTATTTAACCACTTGGATCCCAAGCAGACATGAGTGTCCAAGAAATATAAAAAATCAAACACTTGGTATTCTAGTGGAAAGTAAGCAATATTTTGATGTCAATATAGGTTTTTAAAATATCGAATTTGAGTGTATATTAGGCAAAATATTTTCCCTCAAAAACACGCGATATCTCTGGGACATATATTTCTGATTTATTTGCGCGATATTCAAACAGTTGAAAACAAAACTTTGAGAGAGCCAACATCATTATAAACATTCAAGTTACATAAGTTATTAATATTGAGGGATTGACTGATATTGAGGGATTCTGCAATTTTTGGTATCCTACCTGTTAGTATTTTAACATATTATCCTAATTGAAGAACAATAATGACTTCTGAAGATTTGAACTTGACTTAATTTTTTGTTTATACCCACTCCAAATGTCCAATGGACTCTCTACACAGAACTGGTTGATATTTAGTAGACTTATCCTATTTTTTTAGACAGTAAGGATAGAACTTTGAGTCTAAAACAGCATTAATAATAAGCTAATAGCTCTCTAGCTCTCTTGTGTTCCGTTTTAAGAATGGGTGGGAGGGAAGGTAGGCATCACAGATATCCATAAATCTATAAATCAATTGAAAAATCATTTTATAAATGTTTTCATATCAGGATTTGAACATATTGGCACCCCAACTGAAGAGTATACTGTTGGGACTCAAATACCGACCCATCGCTGACCTTGTATTGTGCACAAAGTGCCATGCATGAAATTGACAATTTATAAAAAAAATATATGAACTTGTCAGTAATATTTTGTGTGTTATTCCATCAACGTATTGAAGTTGAAACTCCACACAACTTTTACTCATTTATCAGACATTTCTTTCGTATATCTGTTATATGCCACAATTATACATCTATGACTCTTGTTAACTATTTTGGCCCCGGCCCAAATCATGTGGAACTATACCGTGTGCCGGGCATATTATTGAAGAATTAAATTTTTTCCTAATGGTTTATTAAAAGTGCTGTAAATTTGAAACCACTTTTTTAAAAATGTATGTCCTGGATATTTACTGTCCATCAAGTAAGTGTAAAAACATGCCTTTTCACTTGGCTAGCAACATGTCGGAAGTATTTTTAAGCACTGTAGGGGAAATGTTTCAAAATATTTCAATTTATATATATGGTCAAAACTGGTATTGGGATTAAACTGGGATTTCGTGAAAAAGGTGCTGCATTTGGACGTTGTTTTTTATATTTTTAGCTGGGGTCAAAAGGGTAAAGGCGGTGAACTAGTCTTCATAATATTTGCACGTGTGAATGTGCCTTTTGTGTATCTGACCTTGAAGTAATATTGCACAAGACCTTAAGCTCAGTCAAATTGGCATAAATAAATATCAAACTGAATTTTTGAATCAAATAAATTATTTCACATATTTAAGCACTTTTAAGATATCATATTTTTTTAATATGGCATCAATCTATGCATATTTTAATGAACAATTGACTTGTTAATACATCACCAATTCACCTCTGGTGTCTTGTAAATATTGTATTGTAACAATACAATTAATTTTAAAACAAATATTTTTTCCAAGACTTAAGATTGAACAAGTGTGAGGTAAAAACCTATAAAATACCACTTCAACAAGAAACAAAAATAGATTGTGAAAAATGTGCCTCCAGTTCTGTTTTATAGTTTCAGTTATTGTGACACTGGCAACAGCTACATCTCTACCAACTCATGGTAAAAGTTAGCTCACATTTATATTACGTAAAAAAATTGATTGATATCTATACATCAAATTCTGGGGCTGGTGGAGCCGAGCTCTAATTTCCCTTTCATCTGGTGTATTTTGATGTTGCTTTTCTCGCATAGCGTCCGGAATTTACCTGGGCGTAGGCCGGTGCGTGGTCGTTGGTTTTTGTTTTGTTTTTGTGGTGATATTAGTTCTCATTCGTAGGCATTACATGCGACACTGGTGGTTGATTCAGTAACCTCGAGCTGCAATTAATTGGGGTTATGCGTATCTGATCAGTTAACATATTTTTTTTTGATCTGTTTTTTTTTATTTTATAATTATTATTTTAATCTTTTGCCTTCTTTTTTTTGTTATTTACCCTAGAAAGGAGGTCAAACCAACAGTGTCTACGGCGGTCGTTCAGGTTTTGGAGATCGGGGTTTTAGCAGATGTTGATAACCAAACATGTGAATGTGGGGTATCCGTGGGGGGGGGGGGCTAAGGAGGTTTCAGTATGAGGACTCTCCGCGGCCGCACTATGTTCATGTGAGGGTAATCAACTTAGTCGTTAAGTAAATTTTTGATAGATTGGTTAGGGTGATCCGCCATGTCGCTATAGAACTTCTTCGACAGTTTTATGACTTAATTAATACACCATTCTCTTGTTCTTACAAATACTAATTTCACTTTTTGTATCATGTGGATTCCATCCGCAATCCGCATGTGGTCGTCTACACCACATGTTTTCATAGAATATTTTATTGTGATGTGGACGTGGAGCAATGGCGGATTCAGAAATTGTCCCAAGAGGAGGCCATTCAATTTTAAAATAAACATGATACACAAATAATACATTAAAAAATGGTAGCCGGTAAATTGCTCGAATTACAAATTATTCGAATTGTTTGGTTATTTAAACGATTTTTCACGACTTTTTCTACGAATTTCATTTTTATCTTGTGCGACACTTGTTTAGAGAGTGAAATATAAAAATAATTTTCGTAAGTATTTATTTTAACCGTGTTCGCTCCAAATGCGGAACATATGATCTTTTAATGGAGTTTATCTCAACAGATGTGTTTCTACGAGAACTGCTTATTAATTATTTACTAAAACTGTTTCTATATATTTCCAGAACACATAGAAGACTAGGGCTAAGACAGAACAAAGGGACAAAACAAACGGAAACAAATTGATTATCTTGTTATTCGAGCAATTTCCATTCGAGCAATTTACCGGGAACCTTAAAAAATAGATGGTTTAAAAATAATATATCTATTGAAAAATAGTCAATAGTATGTATTCTATGTCCTCTCCCAATGTGAAGCATATGGCCTTCTAATGGAGGTATCTCAACAGATTGTTTCTACGGGAACTGTTTGTTACTCAGTTGCTTAACCTCTCTTTTTCAAAGAGAGTAGGAATAGAAAGATAGGACTAGTACAGGACTAGTGGTTAGATAATCGCTCTGGCTAAGCCCGTTTTAGGATAGGATGAGTGGGAGGGAATTCAAGACATCACATACATGCATGCCTTCGGTCAGAAATCAATAAATGCATTGAAAAATCAATCTGTCAGTACTGGGATTCGAGACCGTGACCTCCGTGATCTAAGTCAACGGTGTTGACATTCAACCACACTGCCAGCAATTCGCTTTTACAAAAAGTTATTAAAAAAATCAAATTCAATATTGATAAATTTCTTGTGCACTCGTTACAATTGTATTTTCTGCCAAGTGTCATGTTGAATTCAAATAATCAATCCATTTTGAAGCATGAAAATGTTCAATAGTTTTGTATCACATACCTTGAACAATTGTTCAAATATTAAAAAAAAACTGTTGAGCAATGAATGCTCTTATCATAAGATTCAAATATAAATACATTTATTTTTTATTTTTTATAAAATTTAAAAAATATATTTGACATTACAGCTTACGCCAATGCGTCAAATATTTTTTAATTTTTTTTAAAGTTGAAAGATCATACGAGATATACTCGATGAGAATTTTTGTAAGTCACATGAGATTAACTCAAGGAGAATTGACGTCACAAACACCCATGTCTTAGATCTCAATTGAAAAATTGAAAAAATCCAATTTGACAAGGTGACCTTACCGGGAATCGAACCAGGACCCCCCTGATCGGTACAGCAAGCTCTAACCAACTAGACCACAGCGGGCGACAAATTTTATGTCATCTTTGCATGATTGTCGACTCAGGTGTTTTAAATATGCATACGAGTCTTTGAATGTTAATATGCTTATAACCCAAATCACACAAAAATCAAAGTGAATTACTTTACAGGAAACAATGGAAACTCTAATGATTCGTTCCACAACCCAAAAGTATTTATATAAAAATGATTAATACAAAGTACCTTTTAATATTATAATAAAATTTAATGGTGCCTCATTTAAGGTGGAAGATAGAAAGTAAAGCAGGAGGCGTAGGGCAATTGTTTAGCACTACTTTCAATGCCACTTTCAGATATCTGCTTGGCTCACTGAACTTTCTTTAAATTTACCTAGACTAAGAGGAAACTACCCAATGACACATTTGTTTGTCATTGTATTAACACACATTGATATTGCAAAATCTCACTTGTTTATTCAGTTAAAATTTATCTAAAACTTTTTGCTAGTCTTCAAATATTCGCAAAACAAATTACGTACCTGTAATCCAAAGTTCAGCTGTAATTTCAATTGCAATGGGTGATTGTTTTATGTCAAATGATAGGCAGAAAGCTTTTGATATAAATTTGATTACCTATAGTACGATAGGAAACTGTACTATATGTGAAAATTCCATAAATACATAGACAAGGAAAGTAAATATACCCTTACTGTGTATAACGTAAGATTTTGTTGATATATTATGGAAATAATTTGTTAATACCTTTAGGATGCTCTGGGGAAAACTTTGTCTATGATCCATGTCCGAAGTGCCGATTGTTAGCATGTGAGGATTTGACGAAACCGCCTGTTTGTAACCAGAATGCGAAATGTGTACCAACGTGCCGCTGCGCTGACGGATACCTCATCAGTTACGACCAAAAATGTGTAAAAATGGGTGACTGCTGTGAGTAAAAGCACTTAGCCTTCTATTTTAAAATTCAATTTTTATGTAGTATATTAGCTGATAATGCTACATATAAATCCAGATTCTTTGTTTGCTCACAGTCTATTGGAGAGTTGCCTCTTGGGTCATCGAGAATTAATGTTAATTATATAAAATTATTTATGTCTCAAAATATTAATTATTTATATAAAGATAAATTTCCTGTTTGCAGTGAAATGTACTGGACCCAACGAGTTCTTCAGTTGTGGGATTCCTTGTGACAGAGCTTGCAATAATCTCAATGTCGACTGTGAAGCATCGGAAGTATGTACCGAACGATGCTATTGCAAAAATGGTTTTGCCCGAAATGAAAACGATGTTTGTATTCCCATCAAAAAATGCAAATGTTAGATATTATATTTTACTTTCATTAATCAATTTCTAATATGAGATGGATGGCGACACTCGTACATGGTTACATCAAAAAAGACAATTACAGTCCACGCAAGAATGTTTTGCACACCTTGCGATAATTCAGTTTTTTTGTAAAATGTCCTTTAAGAACTTTGGATAAATTATATCTTAATAAATATCATTACAAATTTGTCTAAGCATGTATCTAGATCTCATACATAAATAATTTTAGGGATGTTAAAATGTTGATAAGCCACTGAATTACATTTCATTTAATTTCAAATAACATGACAACATTGAATGAATTCACAATAATTTTGCAGGAAAACACTGATTTAAAATTTAATCACTAAATGATAACCCAACGATGAAATCTTCTTCTGTTTATTTTTCTTTGCAGTACGTAGACGGCGTCGTTTTGATTTTTTCTCCTTGGCGATTTTGCGTTTCTTTATTGCTTTACTCTGTAATTTTTTGAGTCGTTCTGTAGCTGTCGGTCTAATGGATTTTTTTACTGTTTTTCTTTTTAATATTTCAGCCATTGGTGGTGTTCTCAACTGTGCTGGATTATGAGAAAACTCTGATTTTTCTACTAATTGAAGTTGTTCAATATCCATTGTATTCATTTTTTTCTATATAGTCAAAAAGAGTAATTTTTGTTACACAAAATGTTGGGACTAAGGTAGTCAGAAATATCTATTTCTTTTGTTTTTCTAAGCTTTTGTTTAAAAAGAACAAGAATGTTCAAAAATAAAATTTTGTTTTTAATAGATCATTCGGCTGTCGTGTAAATAAATGGGGGTTACTAGGAAAAAGAAAATTTGTGAACATTTTATGTGTTGAAATGCCAAAGCCCTGAGTATTATTAATTCATTTTATCTGATTTTTGATAGTTTAAAAATAGATAGTTATTTGTCAATTAGTGTGTACTATGATTATGATGTGATTTGTACATTTTTAATTAAGTATACATATATTAAAATTTGAAACCTTATTGAAAAAAAAAAATATGTTTCACTTTTAAGGTGTTCACTGTCAATACTTGTGGATAGCAGAGTCACATGCATGAGTGCTCAGCGAATAAGGGGGCCCAAATTTCTACACACACTTAACTCTGTTTTACACATTTTTCCTACAAAATAAAAATGCAGAAGCGGATAACAGATTTTCTTATAACATGAAATTATACTAGACAATACAATAATAACAGACCAAAGGTTTCATTGGACACATTTGACGTAGACGTGTCAAGTCATTTGTAGCGATGTATCATAAAAGCTTTCATATATAATCAAGTAGCGATGAATTATTTTTTCTTAACAATAATAATATTTTGCTTATTTACTTATTGTATTATCTTTTTTTAAACAATTTTCTATCCCCCAATAGTGTTCTTTTATCAAATAACATAGTTTTTTAAATGCTGGGATCCAATCTTAAATTATCCTTTGAATTCAAACTTGAAAATAATTTGTTGATTGCTGCTTTTTCAGTGCCCAGCTGTGAAGATCCAAATGCTGTGTATCATATATGTAAGACATGCCCACGGACATGCCGTAAGCCAAATGGTGGATTATGTTCTTCGGGATGCATCGCCGGATGCTCTTGCAAGGATGGATATGTCAGATTCAGCAATACAAACAGCACATGTGTAACGCTTTCACAATGCCGTGAGTATAAATAAATATTTGTATTCGGGAAAGATTTAATATTTTCTTTTTGAAAACATACTTGGTTTAAGTTAAAGTGTCAACACATAAACAATGTTCTGCGCATGATTATAACATCATAACTTTTGCACTAAAATTCAAGTCATAATTCTATCCTGCTCGTAGACTTAACGTAGCGCTGTTGTTTGCACATCTGCTTAATTTATTTAGTCAAAGTGAATGAGTGCATTTAATATGTTTTAATTGTAAACTACAGTCGAACACATCTCCATAATCCTACCCTTAAAATATAAACAAACGGAAAAGACCTATAACAAACTTTCGTCTGTAATAAACACCTTCATCCTCATTAATCCATTATTTTGAGGTTCTACTATAATTGAATAATTGAAAAACTTGGTCATTCCACTTCTTTTATTTCTTTTTATGACACATGTTTTGCTTCTGTGAGAATCATCGTCAACAGAACTAAAAAAAAAACAGCTATTTCCTACATACATATATGCATGTTATGCAGTAGGCAGCGTCTTTGAGAGGCCTTAATTAATTTCATAATCTCTGGTACAGTGGAACCCCCAATAACACTACCCCGAATTACGAGCTGGCTTGAAATATTCGCCGCAAATCCCCGGATAGCGCAAACAGTCAAATGTTGGCTAGCGTCTGTGTATTCAACACGTGCAAGACTATACACGCATAACTAACTGGGCGTCTGTCTGTGAGCGGGATATTTACTACTACAAAAACTTAATATTTCGTCCAAATTTTTTTTTTTTGCAAAACTAAAAGAAATCTTAGTTTTGCGGTTTCCGCGGAAAAAAACCAAATCCTTAATTTTGTGTGAGATTCACACCCCCAATTACACTACTTCCTATTACACGGTCCCGACTATAGTGTAAATGGGGGTTTTACTGTACTGCATTATGTTTTCATTAGCCCAATCTTGCACTCACTTTACTTATAAACTAACTACAAATGATCAGTGGCGGCTGATGACCTATAATTTTGGGTGGGCTAAAAAAAGTTTAGCATTGTATACAATCTACGAATTTGTGAAAGTTTCCACTTCGCAATTGGCTAAAGTCTCCGGGCCGCATGTGGCCCTTTTGAAATTATTTGCTTTTGTTTTACTCGGGACTAATTTCAAACTAGCCCAGTTTTACCTCTTATTCTTAATAGCATGCACAATAGAATTTGATAATCAGAGAGATGCTCTTACATTGATAGAAGAGAATCAGACCTAAGATATTGTATGAATTTGTGATAGATTTGTATTATATTGTATGTCCGAATTGATGTTTGTTTTTATTAAGTCTGCTAAAGAATACTTTTTTACACTTTTTGGCTGAAAATTTCAGGACGGGCTGAGCCCACCTAGCCCATTACGTAGAACCGCCACTGCAAATGATTACAATATTTCTGAAACCACCATCTGGTTATTCTATGTTTTTATTTGTTGACAATTTTACACTCAATATAAAAACAGAAACGTAAACTAACTAAAAGTTATTATATTGTTGTAATAAAACAGAATTTCTCATTTCATGGCTCAATAGTAGAAATCTTAAGCTCTTATTTTTTCACATTTGCTAATTTTATTACACTAATAATTATGTTTAAGTAAACCTTCCTTTTTTTAGGAAAACACTGTCAACCAAATGAATATTACGATTGTGGTAATCCTTGCGATAGAAGTTGCAAAAACTTAGAGGCGTCTTGCTCACAATCAATTTCTGGATGTGTAAATAGATGCTACTGCATAGACGATTATGCGAGAGATGACAAAGGTGTTTGCATACCAATTGACAACTGCGAATGTAAGAATCTTACTTGATTATAGACTTTATTAATATTAGAAACACTAAATTTGATCGTATATTATTGATTGAAATAAAGAATGTTGTCATGTCATGAGAGAAAGCAAAGCAATTGGCAGATGACTAATCACGAAGGCGTAGTGTGGTGGCCTGCTCCACAGGGGGAGCAAATATGCTCAAAGAAGAAGCAGTTTTGCATTTTAAAAATGTTTAATCAGGCCAGATAGTTTTCTGACCTAAATATCTTTAACCAGGCATTGTCAAATGACAGAGGCAGCACAAGGAATTCTCGCAGACTTATATTATTTATCCAATAATGATGATAACTGAATATTTTATTTTCTTGCCGCAGTCCCAAAATGTGATGATCCGAATGCCGAGTACCTTCGATGCAGAAAATGTGTAGGGACATGTGAAAATCGTGAGATATCCTGTTCTGCTGAAAGCTGTTCACCTGGATGTTCTTGTAAAGAAGGATATGTCCGGACTAGTAACAAGAACAACACTTGTATAAAGGAATCCTTATGTAGTAAGTTATACTACTACCAGGTAGTTAGGAATTAATTGAGGCATTCAACAAGGTTGCTAAAACTGTTATATTCTTATACTATGGAAGTTACATGAACAGTTGAATCAATATTTTTTAAAAAATGATGGGTATTAGATAATCACATATAATATGTATATTGATTTTTATTCATATTATTAACAGAGGACAAGCGGTGCCCCGGCAAATATGAATACTACTCATCCTGCGTCACAACATGTCCACGGAGATGTAATACTCAATACGGAGGAACTGCATGTACTGCGTCAGCCTCGTCTTGCCAACCTGGATGTCAGTGTATCTCTGGGTATATGCTATACAACAACTCTTGTATAGCACCCGAAGACTGTCGTAAGTGAACGATTCCATTATTCCTTTCTGTAGACAATAAATAGCCTGACCTCATCAAAATCCAGATATATATATCTCCTATGGGATTTTTTTTATGTGATGCTTCATCGGGGGTATTCTCAAATTAAGACTCGAATTAAAATCATAACTTAAATGTAATAATTGCAGCTATCTTCACTGATATTATTTGATTTGTCAAACAACAATGATTAACAGATTTTATTTTTAATTCATTCAAGTTTTTTATGCTTAGCGTAAATCTTCTTTTGTATTAGAAACGCATACATCAAACTAAATTTAGTAAGATTTGATTGTTTCAACCATTTTTAAATAATATACGTTTTTTGGGAAGAATAAAATATTTCGACAAATCCTTAATTTATGCAGCTCTGCATTATTTATCGTTTAGTGTTTTTTACAACGAATGGGTCATTTCTTGAATTACATTTTTTTCGCCTGTCCATTCAACCTAAGCTTTTACAGCAAAGTGGAATAATATGTCGACAATGTGGTATGCCATTGAAAATATATATTTTACTGTTTTTCATTACACAGTTTTAGTGCAACGGAAACGTACTTAAATTTACCAACATCTTTTTATGCTTAGCCCCATTTGTATGTGACGCAAGACCCAACGAGATATATTCCAAATGCGGAGAGAAGTACACTCAAACATGTGCTAGTGTCCTGAAATTAGAACCCCCGATCAGTCGAAACAAAACAATCTGTGATGGAACATGTATTTGCAAGAAAGGATACGTGAGGAGTGGTTGGGATAGATGTGTGCTTCAAAAGTTTTGCGGTAAATATTGAAATACAATTTCGGTAAATTTGCTTTACAATATTTTAAATCCTGCAAAAAACAATGCAATTCTATCAAAAACCCATCGTTGGAATCAAAAAAACTTATAATCCATGGAATCATAAGTGATCAATTTAAAATGTTGTAAATTCACAACAAATTGTGCTTTTTATAAAATAATATTTTTCCAAAGCGATGTCACTATATATTATATTATATATCCTTGAATGGAGTCAATATATTGATTCATTCATTTTATTTATTGTATTGTACAATATCTAGAGTTGTTTTAACAGCTTAACGACCGCGGACGTGTATTTGAGTCTTTGAAAAACAAAGGTTACTGGCCGGCGGAATCATATATGAGTATAGGCGAAGTATCTGGAAGCTAATAAAATTAAACTTGGTAAAGATATCTCAATTGGTTTAAAAATTATAGTGAATTTAGTAAAATTACAATTTTTGCGAATTTTTCGCAAAATTGCCTGGCCGCCAGGTAAAAAAAACGTGCGGTCGATAAGCTGTTAATATTCATTTAGAAAATGCTGAAAAGTGTTTGATTTTTCGATTATATTTAATTACTCATAGGGTGAATAATATTTGCAAATATTTATTATATCAAATTGTAAATATAGTCATGCCATAAACAGATACATTGTTTGTTGAATCATTCCACCATACGAAATTATCTGTTACTAAGTATGTTTTTTTGGTTTTTTTAGGTACATGTAAAAATCCATTCGAAGAATACTCAGATTGTGGACCTGTCATTGAATCGTCCTGCCAAGTTCCAAACCCTGAATACTCTTCGACATGCAAAGCCGGCTGCTTCTGCCGACTCGGATATATCAGAAACTTCAAAAGGTGTATCCCTATCGAAGAATGTCCGCCCATTGAAGAACCTGAATCACAATAACCAATTGACTTGGTGCGATTGAAATAAACACCAGCATCAAAAAAAGGAACATTCTTTTGTTCCCACTTTCTGAAAATGAAAAAATATCATTATTTTATGTACATTGAAAAAAGATCAATATTTTTCCAATCAAAACTTATATTGAATCAGAAAGAGTTGTTTGTCATGAAACATTGGTATCATAGATCCTGAGTTCATTTATATCCTTTTTATATGAATAAATTATACAATATTAATGTATAGTTTTCTTCATTCATTTTCCTTACTCAAATTTCCTATTGAACCTTTTAGTGCAATGTTTCTTAACCGGTGGTCCGCGAAGATTTTTGGGCGGGCCACAAAAATTTTCTGCAGTTCAAAAACAGTTAGTATCCATTTTTAAAATATTATATTGATGTCCCGCAAAACATTTTTTGATTTTTTTGTGGTCAACGGACATAAAAAGATTAAGAAACATTGATTTAGTGAAGTGCTTGAAGTGGGCTCTCCGTTTTTTTTTTTAATCCATCTCTGCTCCCAATGTGTAGTAAATGTCCTCATAATAGAAATAGGAGGTACCTCAACAGAAGTTTTTTCTATTCGAACTGCCTGTAGTTCACCTATCTTTCGAAGAAGATTAGCAATAGAAAAGATAAGGCTAGATGTACGTACTTCTAAAGTTTTAATTCTAAAGTTTCATCAAGTTTTAAAAAAAAAGTTTTACATATTGATTTCAATTATTACCATATTAATGAAATGGCGTGTCTAGATTTCCATCTACATACACAATAACGAGTTGGTTAGTCTGCTCTAGAATTTTTAAGCTCCTGACAAACCAAACCAACATACCATTGTATTCAATGTATGCATCTGTTTTCCAGCGGTAGGCTACCAATAAGTTCACAAAGAGCTCGCTTAATGTCAAAGCTATTTGCAGTTTTAACATGGGTCTCACGCGAGCCCTTCCGAGCTCCATCCAACAAGCCCTTACTGAATATTGTAACACTGTATGCCTGTAAAGAGCGATGACTTACAACCGTAAAGTAGCACTGTTTGAACATTTTTTTGATTTTATTTCAATAACCTTATTAATTAATTCTATGTCTTGATAGAATAATTATCAGTATTTTTAAATTCTGCACCACCAATTGGCAATTGAACAAATAACCACTGTCATAAATTATTATTTGACATAAAAATTATTGTTGCAAATTAAAACCATGTTATTAGATAGAGCCGGCTTAATCTATACAAGTGTTTCTTAACATGCGAGTGTTTTCGAAGTTTAATGAGCGCTGCCAGAAATCTAAGAGGTCCATTACATTACTGCCAGTGGCGGTTCTACGTACTGGGCTAGGTGAGCTTAACCCGATCTGCATTTTTCACCCAAAATGTGTAAAAAAAAAAACTTTAGATGGCTGAATAAAAATGAACAGCAATTCGGCCGCTGAACTAAATAAATACATTTCTAAACGTAACTAACCTTTCCCAAATTTATACAATATCTTTGTTTTCATATCCGTCAGTCAATATAAGACAATGCTATGTCTACCTACAATAATACTCTCGATTGTGTTTTGTATTACAATTTTAAGCCGAGCCGGATTAAAAACAAGCAATGGCCCTATACATACTTCATACAGAACAGGCAACGTGACGTCAGTCTGGCGATACCTACATATTAATAATAATAATAAAGACTCAGGCTATTTTGGATTTAGTCCGAGCACTCTGTTCACAATGCGGCGCAATCAAGCATGGGCGTCATCTAAACGTACACGAATGCGCCTCATACGTCTCAGCCTGCTGTCATATGTCAGGGGCTACTTCAGATTAGCCCATATATACAAAATCACCAACACAAATAAATACCAATCTCGTATGACAGTTGATGACAGTTCTGTACGGCTTTTTGTACTGGTTAGTTCACTTTGAAAGAGACGAATTTGAGGTCCAGTTTTTACTATTATATTATTTATTACTTACATTAGATTTTATTATATAATAATTTATGCATTGCAGTAGTGTCGTAGTATTTGTGAATTTGCATGTATATTAATGTATAATGTGAAGTGGAAACATGCACAATTTCGTAAATAGTATACAATGCTAAACTTTTCTCTAGCCCACCCAAGATTTTAGGTCACTAACCGCCACTGATTACCGTATATATTTCAAAAGTTCAATCATTTATCTCTGGCAATGGAAAGCTGCATACATTTCCTACCATCAATTAACGATAACTCATTTTAGATAATGTATTGCACGAATAGTTTAATATTAATATATGCAATTTAATACGTTTTCACTAAAGGGGAAGCCTTCAAGGCTCTCTATCTTCAGATATTCTCTTTACTTTTTCCCAAAAATTGCCAACATCATGTAGTACCATGTATAATCCTATAGATGAGTTTCGAGATAATTAAATCCATGCGCTTAGAAGTGGGCATTGCAGTGTCAGATTAAAGATAGTAGCTGTAACTCATATTACCCGTTATATTCGAATATTTCTCTTCTATAGTTCCACAAAAGTAAAACTAGACAATATTACTAGTTTTCTCTTGGTAGGCAGATGTTTGCATATGGAATTAAAGAAATATAAACAATCTTCTCTCAGTTTCATATAAATAAATACAATTTGAAATATTGTTTTATGGTTTTGTCAACATCGCAAAAGATTTGAATTGAATTGAGATAAATGACTAAATGGTGAGACAAATAATAAATATCACTTTTCTACAATTCGGCTTAAATGTGTCAAATCTCTGGTCACCCATATCTCAAAACTATCAATTTATAGTTGTAGCACTATGGAACTAAGCCATCGATTAAATTTATAAAAAAATCCATACTATGTAGGAAAAAATTAAAAAATATAACTCTAAAATTCACATAGTTATTCATTTTACCATTCCAGCTCTGGTTTTGTAATTATTACTGTAATAATTCATAAATTAATATCTATTTAGAGATATAAGATTACACAAGTGTGTTTTCAAATCATATAAAATAGCGATCCTAAAAGAATTTTTCTCAAAAGACAAAAAAAATAAGCAACAATGTGTATGCGATTATATTTTATAGTTCCAGTTATTTTGACAGTGACAGCAACTTCCTATTCCCCACCTGACGGTAAAATACAAATTTTAAATTAATAATCATAACCACTTCATACAAGTGAAGAAGAAAATTTCAGTAACAAAAATATAACTCTTTGCACTGGAATTACTGTCAGGGAGACTGTCTGTTATAACTTAAATGCCACTGCTATGGCGAAAAATCATTAAATTATAGTTTACAAAGTAATACAATCAGGTTTTTGAAAACCATTTATCATTCAAATTTGCGACTTTTTAATTCTTCAGCCATTATTGAAGTAACACTGTTAATTGTGAGCTTACATGGTATTGTCGAGTGCAAGTTTTAGACGTTAATGGAACAAAAATCAATGCATCATCGCACATTGGAGATTTTGAGCATGTCAACAGTTTCACCTACATGGGCTTCAATATCAATGAGTGAAATTAGGAACTGTGGAAAATTAATATGAGAATTACTGTCGCAAACGTGTAATGTGTACTGTTGCTGATATTTAAGTTCAGAAAGTGTTAGGCTCGACTCTTTAAAATGATGATACTCACTGTTATGTCGGAGACCTGGTATAAGTCATGGAAACCATTTGTGAAAGCAGCTGAACTAGTTAAAACCTTTGAGAGGCGTATACCTTCTAGCTTAATCAAATTTTTTGAAATAATTTTAATCTTTACCTTTTATTTTCATATTAGTTAATTTTCCTTTTTCTAATCCATGGTATGGTAAAGTACAACACTGATATATCGTTGGTAATTTTCCAGAACCTGTAGTGCTGTTCCCTTACTTATTTTGAATGGTCTGAAATCCCCAACACATGATTGTGTTGGACAGTCTTAATAGTAAACCGTGATTGTGCTGGGTATATCAGATCATTCAAAATATGTACCATTTACATGGGAATAACACGAATAGTATCTCAATAACTACAAGTTTTCAAGACTCTCATAAACATATTTTTTTCTACCGCTTTCTATTGCTATAAAACACCACTGGAATGGTTTTGTCCTCAATATCTGTGATGAAGTTAGTAAACCAGAAAGCATGCTACCCTCTCCTTCATGTCAACCATAGCACATGGCCATACTATTTGCCAACATTTTTGATACTAGTTAATGGAATATGTGTGTATTGGAATTCTGGAATCATTACATTTAAAAACTCAAAACTGACTGAACATTTGCAGAAAATTATCAACGATATTTATTAGGGTAAAAATAAAAGTAAAAGTAAATACACATGTAAATATTAAAGGTATCCAATATTGGGCAAAAAATGCCTTGTTGTATACCTTCCGCAAATTTTACAACTACAGCACTGACCGTAAGTTATCAGAATGTCTTAACACCGATGGCATCAATGTTGGCATTTTAATGAGCAGGGTATGTGTTAATATAAAACAATTTTTTTGAATAGCTTTCGATTGCTCTGGAGAGAATATTGTCTACGATCCATGTCCGAGGTGCCGTATGATATATTGTGAAGATTTGGAGAAACCTTTTGTTTGTGATAATAATGCAAAATGTATACCAAGATGTCGCTGTGCTGATGGATACCTCATCAGTTATGATCAAAAATGTGTACCAATCAGTGATTGCTGTGAGTAAACTTTTATGTATTTCACAAATATATGTTTCTCTATCTCTCAGCTTCACTTATGTATAAGCAAGTAAGATTAAAAAAAACCTTTTTGTCTTGCCTTTATGCCTTTTTGTCTCGCTTATGTTGTTCACTAAACCTTTAGACCGCGAATGACTGCTATAGCATATATTAAAGTGTTTTAAAGCTCAAATAACTTAAATATGGTATTAAATGTTATATACTATCAATGCCATTCATTGGATATAAAAGAAAAAATAACTATATATATATATATATATATATAGACTAAAATATCATCAAAACTTATATAAATCATGCATAATTGTCGAAAGCGGCAAGAATCAAAATTCTGTGCAACAGCTAGTAGACGGGACTTGTCTCATTTTAGTAGAGCCCTACCAAATACGTCAACAAAATGGTGGCCATCGTTAATAATATAATAAGCCACAAAAGACAGGAAATTTCTATTTTTAGTGAAATGAAAAAGATGGGTAAAATATGTTTCTCAGATTTTATTATACTTTTGAACATTTTTAAATTGCCAACTAAAGATTTAAATAAATAATAATACATCAAGATTAAATGTTTTATTTCCAGTGAGATGCACAGGACCTAACGAATACTTTAGCTGTGGGAGTGCTTGTGACACGGCATGCAATAATCTTAATGCCGTCTGTGATGCAACTGAAACATGCACCGAGAGATGTTATTGCAAATACGGATTTGCCCGAGATGAAAACAATGTCTGTATTCCCATCAACAAATGCAAATGTGAGATATGACACTTAGCTTTTTAAACAGTTTTATATTTGCACCAATGTATACTGTGGTTTTTTTTTGAAAAAAAGGTGCCGGAACTCGCTTCTTGTCAAGCTTTTTACTAAAAGTTTTTTTTCCATGTCCGTTCCTAGTGTCAAGCATATGGCTTTCTAATGAAGGTATCTCAACATAACTTTATTTTACGATAACTGCTTGTTAATCACTAGCTAAACCTTCCTCTTTTTATGAGAGTAAGCATGAACCTGAACCTTTGCATTTTTGGAATGAAGAATGGAATGGAACCCATTTGGTTTCCATTTAGTTCTTGGAGACTTATTTCACTTTTTAACAAACTGAAATATTGATTTTCCTTTACTAATTTATATTATGCTGCTCAAAGTTTTTTCTGTTATTACTTTTTCGCAGAATAATGATTTCAAAAATATTTTCAATCGTCTTTTTTTCTCCCCAAAAACAAAAGCTTTCAAAGCAAAATATATATTATTTTTTAATTGAAATAATATTCAAACATAACATTCATACCATTCACTCATTTTAAATTCCATATATTAAAATAATCGCATCTGCTTTTGGAATTTGTCTTCCTGCCAGCAACTGACAAATTACTAAAGCAGACATCCTGGTCAACCGATTTTGAGAAAATCCAATGTCATTCAGGTATAAATAGATTAACAGCGAAATTAATAGGGATGCTGTGAAGCATGACCATATGGCCACGCTCGTCTCTCGATGGTTGAAGATGTATTTTCATTATATTTTAAATGAACTAAGAAAAATTTTCAAAAATTATATCAAGAGGTCGCTCTTGAGAATCTTGAAGCTCTCCTTGAGACTAAAGGTTCACCACCTTTGATCTAGTATTCGCTACAAGCATCTGTATAATAACCACACATTTTATTGAATGTGGCAACTGTGATACCTAGACAGATAGCGAACTCTTCACGCTGGTTCTTATCATTATTTTGAAGACTAATGGAGATAATTAGCTGCCATTGATCGACTCTGGCTAAACCCCATAACCAGTATAATGTCATGAAATTAATTATTTTAGTGTCATATTACAGTTCCAAAGTGTGAAGATCCGAATGCCGAGTTCCTATTATGCAGAAGATGTGTAGGATCTTGTGTCAACCGAGATGTGTTTTGTTCCGCCGCTTGCTATCCTGGATGCTCTTGTAAAGAAGGCTATATCCACACAAGCAGCAAAAACAGAACTTGCATAAAAGAATCTTTGTGCGGTTAGTCATTTTTATTGAAATATTTGTAGTAAATATGTTTTTTTAACCTTTTAGGAACTGTGACACGTTTGAAGTACTTGTTTGCTCACAATATTTGCAGTTAACATAAGGATTTTGTTATTGTAAATAATTTCTTATTAACCTTTTTGCCACTGTGACGCACTTGAAGTGTAAGATTTTTTTTTTAATTCTTTTGTTAGCTCATAATTAAGAATCCAAAATCAGAATCAACCTTAGTCTTCTTCTTTGACTGTATGGTCACCAAGTGCTGATTGCAATTGATTTTAGTTGTCAATATTACAGAAAATAGTAGACAAAGTGATAACAACACATCCATGCTCACAGTAGGACTGCCCCGGGTGGCATTTTCAACAATAAATACATTTTTTTGTATTAAAAACTCCAACTTCGTAGATAAAAAAATAGAAGTGATTTAAAAATAAAATTAGAGGAAATATTGGGGGCAGCAAATTCAAGGACCGCCCCGGGTGGCAGGACCTCTTCCTTCACCACTGCATGCTTATGAAGGATTGATCGATATGTTTTTTTGAGTTGATGGTTTATATAAGTTTCAAAATATTTTTAAATGGGTATAGGTTTCCCAAAAAAAAACAAAAATAGAGAAAACATTAATTATTAAAAAAGTCTTATCTGACAACATTTTTCGACTAGACTGGAAGATGTTCAGAAGACAGAGAGTAAATGATTACGAATCATTATAACAGTTATCTAAATAAAAACCTATTATATATTATTCACCTCTGTCTAGTTGAATCCTAGAGAATGATGTCATCAACCCTTTACTGCTAGAGGGAAATATTCGATCTAGTTCTACACACCACAGGTTTTAAGACCAATTGAAATTGTATAAAAAGTAATTTGACTTACATTATTGCTATTCTGTAGATGTTCTAGTATGTCCTTGCATATGTATTTATACCACATGCTGTGCTGCGGAATCATTTACGAGCTTAGACCAGGCGTGGGGAACCTGCGGCCTTTTGGCTACTCTGGTGCGGCCTTCTGGCCAATTCTGTAATTCTGTATATTTTTGTAAATTCGTAAATTCCTGACATGTTCTGACCGTAAATTCTTGTTTCCGGCTAAAGATTCCCTAGTCAATATTTACTGCGGCCTTATGTCGAAACAGAAAAATGAATGCAGCCTTTGTAGAATAAAAGGTTCCCCACCGCTGGTATAGACCATTTCTTGTTTAGGGTTGTCACAACACAATGAATATTTATTTTTAGTGAATATTATGTACACCAAATGAAAACTCGTCATCAATATTAATTGTTTGTTCAGGATTGTCTCAATTTATTTACATATACTATTATATTTATATATATATACGACAATTACGTCCATATATGATTCGCATATGTCGTACACATAATTTTTGAATATTAAAAATATATTTATTTTTCACGAGAAAACATTACACTGCACTGGCAAGTCGTTCGCATGCAGGTGGTTAACCTTCCCCTTACCGTGCTAAAAAATCCCTTCGCAGATCATGCAGTAACACTCTGTTACTGTGTAGAATTTGTCATATAAACGCATTTCTAAAGCAAAATGACAATTTCAAAAAATGACATATGGTTCAACATAGTGTATAGTTCTTGTTTTGTGTCATAATTTGTGGCTAGAACTTGAAAAACTTATATAAATCATGCATAATTGTCGAAAGCGGCAAGAATCAAAATTCTGTGCAACAGCTAGTAGACGGGACTTGTCTCGATCACGCTTGAAACGATACAGTCATACCCAAAGCGTCACGCAACTAATAATCCTTGCCGGCCGGCAAGCGGTTGGTAGAAGGGATAAGGAAAGAATCAATCACACGCGTAAATACGTTATCTAAGTAAAACAATTTACTATATTAAAAAATATAATAAACATTTTTGATACATTATATGTGTTTGGAAACTTGCAAAGAAAATAAATCTTTTTGACAAACATATTTAAAATTATTACGAAAAACCTAAAATTCAGCGGTTTATACGTAAATTAATTTACGTTACGGACCGAACGGACCGTAAATGACACCGATTGAAAAAAGAAAAAAAAATATCGGTACTATCAGTGAGTTTGTACACACCTCTATCAAATAAACACAGTCACATAATATTGAGCGAAAAAATCGTTCAACATATTTATGTTTCGAAACATTAAAGCCATAGTTAATAAATTAGGAGTCCATCCATTAGGAGTCCATATGCTCCATATTGGGAGCGGACATGGAAAAAAAATTAATGTTATGTAATTAATAATTTTGTCGCTTGTGTGGTCGAGTGGTCAACGTTGTTGGCTTCGATTACGTAAGGCATGGGTTCGAATCCCAGTACGGAAAGTTTTATAAATTTGATTTTTCAATCGATTTATGAATTTCTGTTCGAAGGCATGGATGTATGTGATGTCTTGAATTCCCCCTCCCACTAATCCTATCTTATGAACGGGGCATACCGAAAGCGATTAGCTTACCACTAGTCCTGTCCTAGCCCTATCCATCTATTCCAACTCTCTTTGCATAAAGAGAGGTTGAGCAACTGAGTAACAAGCAGTTCTCGTAGAAGCACTTCTGTTGAGATAAACTCCATTAGGAGTCCATATGCTCCACATTGGGAGCGGACATGGTAAAATATATATATATATCAGTTTAATTTATTAACTATGGCTTTAGTGTTTCGAAACACTAGAGTCGTATTTAATAAGTGTCATATTATAATTGTAATTTTAATAAGGATGTTAAAGTGAATAACATGATGCATTGTGTATCTCTTCGGAGCCAGTATATATAGCTGAGAAAAATGTAAGTTTAATCATAGTTCTGACGATGGCGAAAGCCGAAATAGCTATCAACTCATAAATATAAAAAAAAACTGTAGAACTAAATATGTTGCTGTTTTTACTCTATTATAATGGAGTCCTACCAAGTAAATGCAAAGCCAATAAATTAATATAACAAAGTAAATTTTGCGAAGTTAGTTAACGCAAAACAAGTCATGGAATGCGGTTACGGAAATACTCACGTCTTGACTCTAGAATGTTATGGCGCGCTGGGCTCATAAACATCAAGGTATAATATAACATTGTTCAATCACAATCGCATATTGTTTTTTCTGCGTTCTCTGTCTTACTCGTGGAATTCATCTAATTGTTTCGCTCGGCAAAACGAAAGTGTTGGTTACTCTTACATATTGATATTTATATATGTCTATCTCATGCTCGATAATTTTATATTTTTCAATGAGAAAGTCGACGAGACTTTCAAATTATGTATAATTATACAAAGAAGACGTTGAATGTATACTTTTTAAAAAAATTATTCATATGTACAACTATTTTATTTACAAATAGAAAAAAAAACATATTTTTTTGAGACCTATAACACGGGTATTTTAAAGGTGTAAAGGCCGATATCCACTGTTGTTACTGCATGGGTACGGAAGAGTTAAGAACAAGTGTAAGGACCAAGCAAAATACCAATAAATTATATCTTTTGTTCATTGAAAGATTTCAATTCTGATAAAGGTTCATTTCACAAATATGTATGTACTTTTTATTTTTTGTAATTATATTTTTAACAGAAGACAAACGGTGCCCTGGTAAAAACGAGTACTATACATCGTGCCTCAATGATTGTCCACAAAATTGTCCTGATCAAAATGGACGAACACAGTGTACTGCCGCAGCGTCCATAGCTTGCCGACCGGGTTGCCAATGTATCAGAAATTATTTGCTATCCAACGGCACTTGTGTGGCGCCTGAAGATTGCCGTTAGTGAAAAATTTAATTATTCTCTTTGACCAGCTGACAACTCCATTAATCTTATTTAATAGTAAAAATGAGACATTCCAAATTTATATAATTTCCAAAATATTTATTTCTCGAAAAAAAATTGCACCCGTCTCTTTCCCTATTACCTACGATATGGCTGGTTGCGAGTTAAACTAATTAATATTATTTTTATCATTAGCCCCCTTCGTGTGTGACATACGGCCTAATGAGGTTTATTCGAAATGCGGAGAAAATTGCACCGAAACATGTGCCAGTGTTCTGAAAAGGGAGCTTCCTCTCTGCAGAGATAACACAAATTGCTTCCCAGAATGCCTTTGCAAGAAAGGATATGTGAGGAGCGGCGTAGGCAGATGTGTGCTTAAGAAGCTGTGTGGTATTTTTTTTTATATAAATCTTTTTATATTGAAGTCTTCAAGGTTTTGTTCATCCAGTCCCCAGTTCCCTTTTGTTGTAAGGATAAAACTGACGTATTTTAGTAGGGTGATATTATGTAAATTAAAAACTAGCCCTATAACAAAAATTACATAATAAAATGGCTGGCAATTCTCGACATTCATTCAATTCGCTGTTTCGTACATTCAACAAAATTCTGATTTTGTAGATTATTCTTAGTGTAGTGTTTCTTCCTCTCAGTGCAGTTTTTTCCTGCGAGTCTGCCAGTAAAAGTTTAAAATATAATAAATTAAAACATTAGATGTGAATGTTTTTGATTATTGTGTATTGCATTTAATCTTAAATTTATTTCTCATTCATTTTTATTATTTTTAGGTTTATGTAAAAACCCATTCGAAGATTACTCCGATTGCGGACCTATTCAAGAGCCAACCTGTCAAAACCAGTCTTCTGGAGACTCTACCGTATGCAAAGCTGGCTGCTTCTGCCGACTTGGATACCTCAGAAATGGAAATAAGTGTGTCCGTATCCAAGATTGTCCACCCTAGAAGAGTCGACATTATTGACATCACTCAGAGTTAGATATTATCAATTTATTTTTATTCCTTCCCTCTACAAGTATATAATATCATTGCAATTTGTGTGCTAATGAGGGTGAAGATTTTTCTGTCATAAACATTTATTTTCTTTTGGATAGATTGTCAAATGACGAATCTCCCACTTATTTAATTGCATGTTCATCGTAATAAGCGCATAAACTCTGCCTTTCTAGCCAGCACATATTAACCCCTTCTCCTTGGCATGGACGGATTAAGCAATTGGGAACCTCCAGGCCCAATATGACTCGGAGGCCCTGTTTTTCAGATTACAGGATTCCATATAAATATTGTATAAGCTTTTTGAGGCCCCTAATGTTTGTAAGGGGTATTCCGCCACTACTCCTAAGTAATAAGTTAACACTTACACCACATTTTTAAATCGTTTATTATCATTTGAAGCAGTGTTTCTTAACAGGGGCATAAGCACCCCCTTGCGGGTGATTGCATGTAACGATAATACAGTTTTCACTACAAAAATCCTTGCCAGACAAAGGTGTAAATTTATTTGTGCTGACGTAGCCGAGCACTACTGCAAATCTGTTTAATTTGAATTTACACTAATTTTAAGAAATTCATTGCATGAAATATATTTATTTCACATATATTTAATTCAATATATTTATTATATTTATAAATTTACTAAGAGTTTGAATAATTTTACTGTGGTATTGGGGACTTTTTTATAGATATGCATTTCTCCCAGCGCTTGCTGACAATTGTATTCAATGTGTGAAAATTAGTAAAGCCTGTCGTCGTCTAAGTCTATTGATGTAATTCACTATGTCCATCATTGAATAATTATCTGTGAATAAGAAAATGTACAAACAACATGTCTGTGTTATCCTTCATTAATTTTAAATAACTGCCTTTCTTGCCAATCACAACAGGTGCCCAGGTGTTTAAATGCAGGTAAACACTGAATCTTTTCCATTCTGTAAATTGCTTTGTGATGTCTTAATTTATTGATAACTCTTGGTATGTTTGTTTATTTATTGTTTTCTAGTTTCTTTGGTAATTCTTCTAGGTAAACATGATCGAATTGCCAGATTTTTAAGAAATAAACATTTTTTTACGCCCACTGATGTTTTTAATTTATCTACCTATAAAATTACTCCCTAAATATTTATAATAAATACTTCAAAATAATCAATTGTCAAACCTGGTTGATCTAGTTGAGTGAAAATGTTAGAAAAGATATGAAAAAAATGTGAAGAACTATCGTTGAAGAAATGACACAAAATTATTAAAACCATTATGCTGGAGGCAAGTTCTAATTTTCATCTCGCAAGTAGCAAATAAAGCATACCATAATTCGTCTACGAAAAGGAAATAGGACGTAACCCACACATAGTAAATTTTACAGGAGGCACAAAAAACGTTTTGAGGATTTTTGGCCATATGCGAATTATGAAATAAACACAACCTTGAAGTGCACAGACATCTAAACTGGTGTTTAATTGACATAATCTAATAACCTTTTATTCAGTCTTTCCTTTTGGTTTTAATTTTCAAAATCCCATCTTTTTTCAAACTTAAAAACTAAATTCATTCACTCATTCATAATTCACTTAATTCATTAACTCATTCATAAATTCACTCATTCAGCATTTGCAGCTTACATCCTTTTAATAGAACGTGTATCAAGTTGGATACATTCTGATTATCTAAAAAAAGCTGTTTTGAAAAAACTGTGGGTTACGTCTTTTTTCCTTTCCACAGTTGATATCTTTTGTGTGCATTTCATGACTTTCTAAAATTATTCAGTTATATTAACCTTTAACGCCCAGCGGTCCCGTACGGGACCGTGGATTAGCGTCGTTCATTGCCCAGCGGTCCCGTATGGGACCTTTGATTATGATTCATTTCGCTATCGGATTACACTGATTTATGATAATATTATTCAAGATATGAATATTAGGTTACATAAATAATGTCTTTGAGATACTGATCCATAATTTTATTTTCGGTTTCAATAAATATTTTTGTCATACGAGTAATATAAACATCTGCGTTACAAGGTCCGACTCTAAGAAATAATATGTCCGTTTTGTAATTTTATGCAGATCAGTTCGGACACAAATAAAGCTTTTGTAAATAATCTTTTATTTTGATAATGCTTTTTTTTCACTCAACCAGGATGACTAGTTTTAGAGATATAATTTTTTTAACGGATGCGTTTGTCACAAATATTTTGCGAAAAAATGCAGTGTGCTACTCCTTTTGCGCACAACGCGCGAGCGTATAAAGGTTAATTTGTCAAACTGATATTTGGACACAATTGTTATAGACAACTCATACAAAAAATATAGAATAATATGGCGTGTGTTTCAGTGGCGTATGGTGAGTATTAGCTTTGGGTGTGCTGTGTATGAAAATAAAAAAAAGCTGAACGAAAACAATTAGGTATATGTAAAAACTCTAACTGAATCACAAGCAGTTCTCGTCAAAAAACTTTTATCAAAATACCTCTATTCGGAGGACATATACTCCACACTGGGAGCGGACATGGATTGAAAATATATATATCAAAATGTTTTGAAAACTATTTGTAATTATAAGGGTAAAATAAAATAAAGTGGTATAAATATTAGTAATATATTATATCACGCCAAAATATAAATGAAAAATGACCTATTAGAATAATCTGATACAAAAGTAGACATGAAATTTTTGAAAGAACGCCCGAGAAACTTCATACATGACGTATGAGCTCTCAAGAATGAGGACGACTTCGGACCTTAAAGTTGCGTACAAAAATATTCGCTCCACGCTACGCGTACCTAGACTGCGCGTTTTTATGCAGTCGTATGGGAAGGCAGGTCGTGCGCTTGGGACAACGCTCGCCTTTTCAAATACGGTATACTACCGCGCAACAAATATACTTTGAATATATTACTTTATGTTCTAGATTTTGCGGGCGTATGTTCAGAGTGTGCGGCGCACACCTTGCACACCATGTTTGTGTCAAAACATCAAAGCTTTCCCATTAAATGTGCCACTAGATTTCGCGATTGATGATATTGGGTGAAATCCTTATGGCGTAACGTTACTGTTAAATAAGGTTACACACATCCCAGTACAGCTCCAACCTATATAAAATTATATTAAGTAAACTAAAATATAACAGTAAAACTCGCTTTTCGTATTGAAACATTTATTTTAATAACATTTGGAAGAAACATCTCGGTACAAAAATATTAACAAAGAAATAATAAAGATGTATGTCAATCTTCGATTGACAATTAATTCGAAATTATAATATCAGCAGTATGCGACTTAACACGTTGGATGCTGAAAACGCGCCTAGCGCGTGCACCTTGTTAACGGAGCTATGCGCTAAGTTACATTCACACAACTCTTATTTATATTATCACTCAAGTAAATACAGAGGCTTCCAAAGTCTCCTTACGTCTCACCTTTGACAACAAGTGGATGCACTGTGGCAAAAAATATGTATTTATGTAGTATGTATGTATACAATGATTTTTTTCCGCAGTGAACGTGTTAAAAACTACTCACAGCAGTCTAGTAACGTTTATACCAGCAATGAGACTCCCTTTCGAGGAAACCCAGAATATGTATTACGTGGCAAGCTCCACGATGACACTATGAGAAGTTTATTTATGGCGTAATTGGAGCAATTTAAAATTAACTTTAACCCTGTTGACATTTTAATAGCACATTTTTCATACTAATCTAAGTGTATTAATAATAATAATCCAGTCAAATTTGAAAGAATGTTTTCAATTTAAAAGCATTATTTATACAAAGCAAGAGAGTAGTGCAGTCTTTCCACACTATCATTCACCCTTTATTACCCATATTGTACTTAACTGTACCATGGATTATATAAGAACAAAAAATAAGCTTTGATGAAAATTTACATGTGTTAAAAAGATGTAATATAGAGGGGTTAATGAATAATTTTTCTCCGACTCCAACATTCACAAATGATCTGACGATTTTTCAAATAAGATGTATAAATAAACATAACAAGTTTAATATCTAATAAAACGCATATTTAAAACCTATATGTTAAAGTATTTACAATACTGCCCTAAATTTGAGGATTAATTGGATGTGTGTGCAAAGCATTAATTAAGCGTTAAAATCATTTATCGTTATTAGAACCAATTAACATTCATCTATGATTTTTTTTAAATTAGACAACAAAGAACCAATCAACATTTTTTGTTAAAAATTGTATTAATTTCCTAAGATAAAGCAAAAGGTATGAAGTCAATACAAAGAAATACAGTAAAACCCCCATTTACACTATAGTCGGGACCGTGTAATTGGGGGTGTGAATCTGATACAAAATTAGGGAGTTGGTTTTTTTCCCTTAGTTTTGCAAAAAAAAAATATGGATGAAATATTTAGTTTTTGTAGTAGTAAATATCCCGTACACAGACAGACGCCCAGCTATGCGTGTATAGCCTGGCACGTGTTGAATACACAGACGCTAGCCAAGATTTGACTGTATGCGCGGCACAAACGACCGTCTCTTAGTAACGACAATGGAATGCCACCATGCAATTGGGGGATTTGCGGCGAATATTTCAAGCCAGCGCGTAATTCAGGGTAGTGTAATTGGGGGTTCAAATGTAATAACATTCAATATTTTTAAACTATCTGATTATGATTACCAACGGATATATAACCTTTTAGCCTTTTGGCTGCTGTAAAAAAAATACGTTTTTACCTAGTAATACCTAGTGGTAGCTATAATTTGCAATTATGAATTTAATTTTTTATCAACGAGATAACTCATCTCTTGAGCATGAAAAAAATGACAAAATATCTCGTCTGTGGCAGCCATGGAGTTAAGGGAGATAGCAAAATATTATTTAGTCTACATGCAGCGATGCACTTCTCAACCATGCATAGTGGTGCATTTTGGTTGCCCGACAAAGTTTTTTTTTAAATCAATGTTGTATTAGTAATATTTTTAATTTGCCACTTCCAAATATTTCACTTTCACTCTAAGAGATAATCAATTAATAATCGATCTTGGCTTAGTATAATGAGTTGAAAGTCGAGCGTGAAACATACTCATTTGGCATGGCCGGCCTTGCGAGCATGGAATCATAGAGCGTGTTAACATGCTTATGGCAGTGATCCGGTTAAAAGGCATTTATCTCAGAAGTAAGTTTTTGTGTATTGGTACCTTGTTGCATAATACAATCCAATTGATACCAAATTGCAACAAGCATGCAGGTTTGCCAATAGCTTTATTAGTCACAATATTTTTCTCAATATTCCATGCACAGACACAATTAACACCACATTAACACAAATACCTATAGAGAAAATTGCAACATTAAATAGATCATTTTTATTGAGGGAGAGGGATACAATTCGACAAAAACAAGAAAAAATTAGGTTGCAAATTATCAAATGAAAATCATAGTAAATTATAAATTATAAAATAAAGGTACCTAAAAATAAAGAATTATTTGACAGAACTCTTGAATAGATTAGATTAAATTACAAAATAAATATTAACTATTTTTAAAAAGACCCAACAATATAATATTATATTTTCATTAACTTCACAACTGAAGTAGATTGTTTTAAAATAAAGTTTAAAATGATCAATATTAAAATCATTCAGGCACGGATGACTAAAATAGATTTTGAATAGCAGACAATTCATATCCAACGAACAGCAGAATGATCCGCAAATGAACAAAGACATAGATAGAAATAAAAAACCTGTGGGTGTCAAATTCAAGCCAGGACTGTTTCGCTACAGTATTAAATTCCACAAAAATTATAAGAAATAGTTTAAAGCTATTTGGCATAATATCATCGTCAGAATTGGTAGAATATCTTCTTTTTCTTATGGAATTGATTAGTTTATGATTTTTAACTTATTATTCACGTTACCCTTTCGACAACGCTTCAGGACATCATCGACACCCTGAGGTAAGATGAGTCTCATTCAATCATAAAAGTGACTTACCTAGTAACACCACAAACATACTACAGCTGATGGATTGAGGTGGTAACTTCGAAGTGCATTATTTAAGAATCACTTTTACCGAAGCGATTGAAGGGACAAAGCAAAACCAAACATGAAGAGAATTTTATAAAAATTAAAAATCTTTCATGAAATAAACGACTATCTAAACCAGGGGTGGGGAACCTTTTCTTCTCTAAAGACCGCATTCATTTTTCTGATTTGAGATGAAGGCCGCAGTAAGCATTGACTAGGGATTTTTTGGGAGGAAACAATTTCATGCCAATTTCTAAAGCCCAGAAATTTACAGATTTCCCAAAATTACCGGCGTGAGACCTTTTTTTTTAGGTCTTTCAAGTTTTGACATTGAAAATCTCAGGAATTTTCGAAATTACAAAAATTTACAGAATTAGAGAATTGGCCAGAAGGCAGCACCAGAGTAGCCAAAAGGTCGCAGGTTCCTCACGTCTGGTCTAAGCCTAAAGTAACGACAAAATAATGGAATATGGAGCAAACGCTTGAAAAAATGCTTGTACTCGATGATGAATCAGCCATGGAAATTAGTAACGAAGATGATGAAAATGCTCCAAAATAATTGTTATACCTAAATATACAGGTAGTACTCGACCTGGGATGATACACAATTACAACCGAAAAAAAATAGCATTTTCTCCCCCACTCCACTAGATCCTCTGCCCTCCTACATCAGTCACTGACCTCCAGCACACGCAGGTCCTGGGATACTCAATTCATCCAGCAAAGTCTTCTCTCGGGGGTACTAAATGTGAAACATTTTGTAATTTTAAATTGATCCATGCATGATAAATGTCCAGCCCTGATACAGTTATTTTTTTTTTTGTCTAATGATAAGCCTTACGCACTTTTTGAGTTGTTAGTAAGTCAGACTCGCATTGCATAGATCTGCTTTTATTTACCTAAATACATACGTACATATCATTATACATGGACGCACAGGTATGACACGTAGTTTTATTAACATATAACAGACACAAACTCATTTTTCAATTAATATCGCACTCAAAATAAATTCTGACATTATCTCATAACTTTGAATTTTTCATCTAATTGAAAAACTATAATGTTGTGGAAAATCACCGAAGATATTTTGTATGAAATTTGACTTACGACCAAAGTTCGGGAATGTACCTCAGTTGTGAGTCGAGGACTACATGTATTAAGCAAACAGAAATTTACGATTTTTTTTAAATTCGAGATAATCATCATTTTCGATAATCATGAAATTTTAACATCTCTATTTAATTGAGTCATCATCCGTGCACGGATGGACTTGAATGCTTAAAAATGCCAAAAGGCGAAACCCGAGTCGTTAATGAGAAAACTTGTGTGAGTGTACAAAATTTGAACGATTCAAATAAATAGAGATGTTAAAATTTCATGATTATCGAAAATGACAATTATCTCGAAAGAAGGTTTTTCAACATATCCCCATCTGCCAGTATAGCGACGATATATAAAATCAAAGATGGCACCGAAACTAAGAACTGAATCATTGCCCCGAAAACATGAATTACCTGTTTCAACAGAATATGTAAGAAAAAAAAAAACAATTAGAGGCATTTATTCAGTAATTTGAAAAAATTGCACACTGGGTCCGTGATATAAAATAATGCTTCTCACTCACTCACAGCATTGTTTTACGTAAATATACTATGAATGCGTTTTATTAATATTTTTTTTAATTGGTAACCGAAAATATAATCTTTGGTTTATCACAAATTGTCTCACAGTGAGGAGCGAATCGATTCAGTACACAATTAAGGGTGTCTGAGAAAGGTGTCCAGTTTGGGACCGTTTTTGCCGAGAGGATCCTGCGGGAACATGATCATATCGTCGACCCACGTGAACGGAAGCAATCGGTTTTCGATCGTCTCTCTGAGACTCTCACTCTCCATCATGATGTCTCTGTAATCGTCACAAGACACGATGATTCCGCCGAAACTGGCCGCACACTGCACGATGTACCTGAAGTGTGAAGAAAATAATTATTGGCCTGATCATACATCAATTTCTAATTATTTTTCCAACAATATTCGCTTCCATATCAATTGATTTAGAAATTAGCAGTTTTCACGCACCTAAACTGAGTTGTAAAAAAGTGATAATTATTATTTGTCTCATCTTTTTAGTGATTCATTTAGTCATTTATCTCAATTCAATTCATATTTATTGCAACATTGACAAAAACAAATTGATAGAAACATCTGCATACTGAGAGAAAACTGTCATTTTTTTCTAGTTGTACTTTTGTAGAGCGAGGTACAGTGAAACCCCGATTCTCCGTTTTCCAAGGGACCGGAAAAAAACAACGAATAATGCGGGAAACCGATAATGCGAAAAATCTTCAAATAATAGCAAAAAATGTTTAATTTTCAACCAACTCATATATTTATTTGACTTTTTAAATTAAAGAATGTATAAATGTATCCTTTAATTGCTTAATAAATAAATACTAAGTTGCCTATTCGTAGTTGGGTACTTACATTTTGACAGACAACCACCCTTCAAACACACGTACTTTTTTTGCTGTATGATTTTTTTCAACGCTTTGAATTGTTTTCAGTTTCTCAGCTAGAGTTCTAGTTTTCTTTATTTAGGCATTTTAGTTTTGACTTATGAGTTGGAAAAATTCGCGCAATCAGATGCGATGTAAGACTATTTATGAGTGAAAAAATAAATTATCAACAAAAATGGTCCATCGGGATCGTAATTAGGACAGGATGATAATATTTAGATGATAGATCGAGAAAATTAGTAAACCGGGGAATGATTAACGTAGAATTATTAAACATTGTTATTGCGAAGTCTTAGAGGAGTAAAAAATAAACGATCCATGCAATAAAACGAAGAAAGCGAGAACGAAAGATCGGGGTTCTACTGAAAAAAAAAGCAAAACGAAATACGAGGCAAGACTATTTATGAGAAATATTTAACGAAAACGGTCAATCGGGATAATATTTGTGACGGGACCAACATATTTAAACGATAGATCGAGGAAAACGGTAAATCGGGGAACGATTAATGCGGGATTATTTAACATTGTTCTTACGAGTGTTTGGCTGGGACTATGAAAAATAAACGATTAATGCGGGAAAACGAACAATGCGAGAACGGTAGATCGGGGTTCCACTGTATTCGAATATAATGCGTAATATAGCTCAAAAGATCAAATTTTTGACTCATCTCTCTATGAAACTAGGCCATCGATATGTGTAGCATAATAAATCCTAATGGAGCCATCTCAACTGAAGATTTTGTCACTTTTGAGGTGTTTACTGTCATTCTTGGTCATTCTATTAAAAAAAATAGAACACTTTTTTGCACCAATTCAACATCATTTATGTTCAAGACCGGTTTGGCTTGTCAAGAACATTGTCATCAGTTGACATTGCTCGTTGTTGTGGTCTAGTTGGTAGGAGTTCCACCCTAGCAACAAGGCTAACATAGGATTAAGTCCCAGCCAAGTCAATACGAAAATCATTTTTTTTTTTTTTTTAAATTGAAATTTGAAATCTTGGCCATGGGTGTTTGTGATATTTCTTCTCATCCAGTTTATCCTAAGTAAATTTTCGGTACACAAATCAACATAAAAAAAAGATGGTTTTATAAATCAAACCTGTCATCATAGGAGTTCATAATTTTGCCTCGGATGATCCTCGAAGGAGTGTAAACAACGTGGCCTTGATTTTCTAAATGTTGAAGCAGCTTAGGATTTGAACTCTTTCCATTTTTATTTCTGTGAACCCATTTTGTAATGTTTATAACTCAATTTAAAAATGACATAAAACATGAAATATTATGCCACACCAGGGGTCGGCAGACTTTCAAGTGAGAAGAGCCATATTGTCAATATACAAGTAGTAAAGATATCAGAGAGCCATAAATATATGATTTTTTAAGGGTAAAAAAATAGCATAATAAGTTCAAGAGTTGATGTCTGAAGAGTGGTTTGTCGACCCCTGCCTCGCACACACAAATTATATTAGTTTTGTTACAAACATTTTCTTCCGTACAGTATAAATAAATTAAAGGGGAAAAATGACATCTCTTGATGTCATTTTTCAGATGTGAGCAATCTGCAAATGAGACACTTTTCTCAATATTGGCATAATAGACCAAAAACAAATTGTCCGATACGACACCTTCTTCATGGGTTTCATGGGAAGATTTTATTGTATTTTCGATTTGTAGAAAAATTGCGACTTCACTAACCTGAACCTAGGCACAAAGGCTCTAACAACGTGACCCCGTTTCAAAAAGTAGTCTATGCAGATTTTTAACGCTTCAGTGGAGAAGAATTTTCCATGTGTACGCCTGAAAAAATAATCATAAGATACTGAACTGACAAATAAAGAACTTAAGTAATTATCAACAAAAATGGTTAACTTACTGCATTGCTACATTACTTCCGTCGATCACTACCATCCGCAGTCCGGTGGGACGTTTCCGAGTTCCGTCCGGTCTCGGGCAGTAAATATTCGTACCGAAATACCCGCTCACCGATTTGGAAGGCTGATAACATTGCCCCAACATATTCTGCGCCAATATATCAACCGCCGAAGTCTGTCTTTCAATATCGTTTGCAACGTCATCGCCAGTCAAATCATAAGTGGGTGAAGCTATCGGGGGTGAATTTACTACTTTCTTCGGATAGTTTTCACGGTTATTATCATTAATGTTTGTGGCGGAAATATTTGTCAAGTCTATGCATTTGATATTTGTTATTTGTCGTTTGTTTATAGCGGTGTTCGGTATGACTGTTTCGTTGAATTCGGTGCTATCTAAATCTATGACAGTTGGAGTGTCGCAGATCTCTGACGACATACCCACTTTGTCGATGGTAATAAAACATTGGCTGTCTTCATCATCGAGGGTTATGGTGTCGGAGACGGGTATTAAAGAGTTCACTCTACTGTTAATCGTCGATCTGTTTTTACTGCTCACTATCGGAGATAACAATGAGAAGCTTGCTGTTGACTGATTCACTTCGGTTGAAGATTTTTTATAGGGCGTGGACGAGGTTATGTGTCTGTTGAAATACAAGCCGGGAGTTTCAAATCGGCTTTTTTTATTCGATGAACACAATAATGGTATAAAATCTTCACTCGCTGTGCTGTTATTTATTGTGACAGGATTCTTTGTTTGTTTTTTTTTTATTGGCGTGTTGGCCTTCAAGATGTTTTTGAGGCGGTCTTGAAATTTATTGATGTTCCATTGTTGGTTACTGAGACACGCCATTTTCATAGACTTTCTTCGAGCTTTCTTTCCTCTTTTCTCTTTACTGTGGTTCTGCAATTGAATAGTAACTCAAAAAATTATTAAACCAATACAAGGACAGCAGATTTTAAGCCTATCATTTTAAAATGACGACTATGTGCGACAATGTAAAGAAAGACAATAGTATACAAATTGAATAAATCATTCATTTTTTTTAAAATCCATATCAGCTCCTTATTCAGAGTTTGTGACCACCATACGGTTACTCTAAGATTCTCTCTCGCCAGTCTCTTTGTTTTCTCCCAGGTCGTCCCTGCGTCCTGTAGCTCCGCCGAGTACATCCTATGAACGGGATCCATCCGGTTGGTACATAAAAGAGACAGGCAGGGTTTAGATAATTTTAGATGTAATAAGAGGCTGGTAAGTCTGCTCTCTTATCTCGGTAGTCAGACCACCGTACCCCAAATATTCCAACCACTATGGCCAGTTATTAATTGGCAGCTATAAAAATTTGCAATCAGATCCTTTTGATATTCAGATTAATTTGAAAAGAACACAAGGACTTTTAGCAACTAGCAAAATTATTTCTTCATAACAAGGTATATTATTTTGGCAGTTGAATGCTTAAACTTATAGAGATTAAATAATTACCAATGGTGTTCGACATTTACTTTGAGAACTGCGCTGATCTGACTTTCCGTTTATTTTCCCCATCGATATTCCGTGCATCTACTAGTCATGAACTGTTTTCCTGCAAATCTTGAAAACATATGTAAAATGTAATTCACACAATTAGGAACAAAATACTTAATGTGTTAAGACTGCAATCACTGCTTCCTGCTAACAATGTGTTGAGAACAAATAGAGTATCAATGTTATATGCATGTTGGTGAATTTGACAAATGTATTTATGCTGACCCTGAAGCAAAATGTTCAACCCTCTTCGGAATATCTCCTAGGTAAATTTGTCATACTTCATCGTACGGACTATTGCGGCGAAAAACTTCACAAACTGAGCTAAAAACCACTCCACGATTTAAAATTATTATCTGAGATCATGGGAATCGCGTTAAAACCACACATTATTAAGAAGAACACTGATAAATTTAGCGAAATACGAAACATTTCGGAGCATTTCGCTAAATTTATCAGTGTTCTTCGTAATAATGTGTGGTTTTAACGCGATTGCCATGATCTCAGATAATAATTTAAATCGTGGAGTGGTTTTTAGCTCAGTTTGTGAAGTTTTTCGCCGTAATAGTCCGTGCGATGAAGTCATACTTTATATAATTTATTTATCAGTGTTCTTCTTAATAATGTGTGGTTTTAACGCGATTCCCATGATCTCAGATAATAATTTTAAATCGTGGAGTGGTTTTTAGCTCAGTTTGTGAAGTTTTTCGCCGCAATAGTCCGTACGATGAAGTATGACAAATTTACCATCTCCTATTCGGTTGAAGAAGCCCCTGAATTAGAATTCCCGAATAAACACTTTCATAATAGGATTTTTAGATTATTAAATTAAGATTTGTGTCCGATAGTATAGATGTATACAATGATAGTTAGATTTCATCTCACCCAGTTGATTTTCTTAGTATATACATTCGTAGCCCCATGCTTACCCTTCCCGCAAATGAGGTGGCACAAATGAATTGCCAGTTCTCTTATAAACAACTTGGGATTCGTCTCCTCTTCGGATGCTCCGTTAGGAGTAGACGTGGTTTAAAATATCTGAACTACTCGTTGAATAAGACGAAGACAATGGAAGATATTCAACACGTTATGAAAATATCGATAAAGAAAGGAAATTGAAAATGATTTTTACGGGTCAGAATATGCAAAATTTCATTTGGTTACAATTAGTATTATTCAAAAAATATGATTTACCTGATAATAAAATTTTCATAAATTATGAAAATGTGAATTTGTGAAATTAATGACAATCACCTTTTATAACAATACGATATTTTGTAATGTTGTTTACTTCCATAAAAAACAAGTGTGCTCAAACATCTGTTACAAGAAATGCAGTATTGTAAGCATAGATATTTTATGTTCCAATCGAATGGTAAAAACAATAATTCCAAAAGATTTATTTTCGTTGATTGAATTGAGTGCTGAAATTGAAATGACACACTCTATAAACATTTCACATATTGCTTTAGATGCTTTTAACATTTTTGATAAAACTAATAAGCTAACTTTTGTACCTAAATATACAAACTAACACGCAATTTTTATAAGTTTGTACGACACATTTTTTAGCTTCGTGTGGTGTTGTAACATTTTTTTTTTTTAATTTTGTCGTAAAGTACTAACCGTTATATTCACTATGATAATAACATATTTTATAGATCTGATATTCCAATATATTGGGTAAAAATATTTATAACAAGGTAACATTCCGGCATTGTACAATCTTTTTCCGCGAATTTTGAAAGTTGAGCATAAAGAATAAGAATTTAAATTATTTTATCACTGTTTAGATAAACATTCAGAGAACTCTTTAAAAATACAATGGATACGACACAGATATAATAAACAGCAGCAATAACTTAAATAGAAACACATTCAGTAATAATTTTTAAATAAATGTAAATGTATTTTATTCAAAATATGTAAAGCTATTACTACCTAGCTAAAGTTATTATTGAAAAAAGTATATTATTGATTCGGAAAACTATTTATTATGACAATTTTGTAATGTTTCATTTCATTAGAGTTACGTTACATAACAGTTCATATGTGGAAAGGTTTCAGCTTTCGATGTCATTATAAAATATCTGGACAAGCTTAACTGTAAAAAATGAGCTTTCAAAGTTTAGTGAACGCTTGAATAAGAAGTTCACAGCGGCAAAATCTCCCGCCTCCGGCATCACACATATAAAACGATTTGAAGTATTAATTTTGTAGACAATTTTATCTCCACTCTCTCGCTCGAGTTTAATGCAACAAGAAGAGATGCATAAAAAAAGTGCGTCGATTTTGCTTCAAACTTGTTTTTAACGAACTACCTGCTCAAAAATGTGGTCGCAGGAGGTCGCTCAGTGAAATAAAAATAGTTGACGGTTGGCCTTTGTCGGTGGTAGTGGAGTGTAATCACAAATTTTACTCTTTTTTAGTTTTAAAACAAATATTACAATATTGCGAATTGAAAACAATATGAAAAAAGCTTAAATCACGTTTTATTGCTCCGTTGAAGACTATTAGTGTATTACCTTGTGTGTTTGTTTTATTTTAGCATAATTAAATTAATACTGAGTGAGTTTAGTGTCTTGGGGTGAAATTTGTCAGTTGAAAAGTGTCTTTTGAAATTATTTACAAGTGCGCTATTAATTATCAAGTCTTACCTGAATTCCTTTCGATCAGTGAAGTGAACGCGATTTTATCTATTTGTATAGAAATAAATGATTTAAATACGTGTCGCTAATTAAACAACTGTATTTTTTTCTACAACTTTACTCGACATTTAAATGTTTATAACCGGTACCAAGTACATTGAATATATGCGAACGTATATTATAATTATGTAAACTTAAAACATTTTTCTACAATGTAAAGTAAACCTTAAAACTAGTTAATAAATTTATTTATTATTAAAACCAGTTTCTAAATGTGGGTTCATAAAAGGCCTTGAATAAATTTTATATAGTAACTAATAAAAGATAAAACAAAAACATTGCCAAAATCTAAATTTGGACGTTGCAGTATTTTAGTAAGCGCTGACAGGACTAAATATTTATTTTTTTTGATTATTATTTAATACAAATCGATTACAGTTGCCGCCTTTCGAGGATGTAAAGATTGTAAAGAGTTGAGCGAAAATAATTATGGAGGGTAAAAATTGGCGGGCAGCGGGCGCGGGGGTCATTTGCCCCAGACAGCCCGCCGCGGGGGCCCCGTCCGGCCTCCGGCCCGCTGGAAAGCACCCCATTCCGGCGTAGACAACGTCTGGAATCCGCTAATCCTCACACTCAGGCTGCGACCAGTTCAATTCTGCCGCAGGGAAGGTCCCATTCATCGAAATTCCGATTACGAGATAGTTGTGATCGATCGATTGTGGTCACCGAATGAAAAAAAAACGCTAAACAGGTTTTGTTGAACACATTTGTGTCGGTTGCAACATACAAGTATACAAGAATTCGCGCAACAGATTGAGTGGATGGATACATTCTTTGCTAAGAATTTAAATTCCAAAACACATAAATGACGCAGGCTTGACGAGGCTTATAAATGATCTCAAAAAAACACATACCTAAATAAAAACAATATTCGCGCACAAATTATTTGCGGACTGCACACAAATCCAAGGCCACTGATTGTCTTGAGTTTATTGTATTGAAGGCAATAAGAATAATACAAATATATTCTCTGCAGTAGACATTTTATAATACAGGGGGGAAGCCTTTAAATATAGCGGAAGAACGTCATGCTAAAACACATTCTGACCGCTGCACCCGGAAGCGGGCCGCCGCCCAACACTCAGAGGGCGGCGGCGACGGGAGAGAGCCCCGCTGATCGATCAGACAGAGACCCTCCCCCAAAACCCGAAGAAAAAAACAGAGACATCTCGAGAGAGTATTCAAATTATCGAGAGACATCTCGTCAAGAACCGCGATACGAATATTCGACTCGAGACCAATTGAACGAATCGGTACAACCGATCAAACCCGAGGCCAGGAATAATCTGATAAATAGAATAGAGCATCACCGAAACGAGTATCATTATAGAAATAGTGATATTAACAAGCAGCACGACCAATACGGTCATCACAGGTATCAGAACACCTCTAGAAACGGTCGTCTGAGCGTTAACGCGGTGCAGAGACTACCTCAACCCTTGAACGTGTCGACGCTGGACTCGTCGAAACACTCTCAAGGAGGGACCTCCAGCAGCGCTAGTCCAGGCGGTCGACCTTTGCCGCCGCCTAAATACCTAGGGCCCCCGCCCAGATTGACCCCAGCGAGCTTGGTTCCGGCCAACGTATCTCGTTTTATGAATCGTTCAAAGGAAGTAGGGATCAAGGAGATGCTGACATCGCTAGGCTTGCTTTGCCTGGTGAGTCTCCTTCTTGCCCTTCTGTCGCTGATATTCCTCTTGAAGATATCACCCGTGACGTCGACGGACGTCCGGGAACTGCTCAGGGCGGAGCAGCTCTCCGTCATTAGCGCGGAGGAGTATGTGGTGGTGTACGAGGTGACGTTGGCACTGTGTGCCCTCACTTTATCGCTGAACCTGTGCTGCCTTCTAGTTTGCGCTGTGCAGTTCCTGTTTGCTGTGAAGCTTGTCAATTCTCCCGACGGAGGTGGAGGACGGTAAGTTGACTTGCAACTTTTTTTAAACATATTTTTTGTCGAAATAAAAAAAAGGTCAGATATCTCCGAGCCGTAATGACATAGAACGTAGAACATGGTAAATTTTATTTATTCTCATGTATTATAATAATTAAGACAAATTATTAAATGGCTTGTTTAGAAACATTCAACATCAAAACATTCCAGTTGAGTAAGGCATTCCTTATTATTCTATTACAATAAAATCTACCTATAAAAATAAACAGGGAGCCAGTGACGTGCGTAAGCATTGATCTATTACATTATTTTGCATCGTTTACTAGACATTCATAGCATTGGCGGATCCAGAAATTGTCTCAGGAGGGGGCCATTAAATTTGAAAATAAACATGATACATACATAATACATTAAAAAATAAATGATTTTAAGCTAATATATCTATATAAAAATAATCAATACATAATTAAGTATGTATTCTACAAAACATAGTAAACCAAACGATTAAGGAGCCTATTTCACAATAAAGTTTTAATAAAATAGAAAATAAATTCTCCTCAGGGGGGGGGGGGCATGGCCCCCATGGCCTCCCCCTTGGATCCGCCAATGATTCATAGCTAACTAAATGTTAAAATATTAACTGTCAAATGGAGAATCGTTAAATAATAAGAAGTTATTGTTGATATTATTGTATTCGATTTTGTCAACGTTAATTAAATTTTTCAAAAATAATCAATGCGTTTTGGTTAAGATGCAATTAAGTATTTATTAAAAACAAATAAGATGTCACAGCTTAAGCGCGCCATTTACTTATTTTACATTTTATTGGAATAGAATAATCAGGAATGCTTAACTCAACCTAAACTTTTTGAAAATCCTATTAAGATAGATTTTATCTATTACACGAAATTTTGTAAATAGTTAATTTAATAATTTGTCTTAATTATATATGTCACTGTAGAACGCTACACTTACCCTTAAAGCCTACTCATGTATGCCTTTATCTTATATGCCATAATTGTTGGAACTTTTAAGCGAGTCTGTCACCTCGTATTAATTTCTCTGTATTGTGAGCAAAACTACTACAAAGTTATGTTTCATGCAATCGGAGACTGTAATCATAAACGGGCACGTGGATAACAACAAACCGCAGAAGAATGCATACAAACAATATCGATATATACATGTATAATATGCTCCGGCATATAGTCAATTTTACCTATTATACGAATCGATTACACTTCATGGCAATGTTGATTTAATCTGGGAATACAGTGGAACCTCTCATAACGTCCATAACGAGTTTAATTTGTTCCAGAATCTTACTCGTTATGTGGAACACTCGTTATGCGAAACAATTTTCCCCATATAAAACAATGTAAAATACAATAATGCGTTCCATGCCGGAAAAATAATCAATTTTTATATGTTTAACGTGTATTAAAGTAAAATTACATACTTATAAATTGTTAAGGAGCGTAACAACCTGTAATGCGATTTCGATTTAAAAAAAAAAACGATACAAAATCGACTAGTTTATTATTTATGACAAATAATTAATTATTCTTTACTAGCAGACATTTGTTTTTGCTGACGCTTCAAAATTTGATGAAAATGTGACAGCATTATCATTGAATAAATTTGTAAAACGCATAGCCACCTCCTTATTAGGGTGATGTTTCTCAATGTACGATGCACAGTTTCACATGCTTTCTGCTTTTCTCTTATTGCGCCAGAAGATCGTTGCTCGGCTACTTCCTCCTCTTTCACGAACAAACTCTCCTCCATAACTTCTTGCTGTGAACAACAATGCAACTCCATAAACTTTTCGGTGGTTAGCTCTTGAATGTACTCTTTCACATGCTCATCAATATTGTTGTTATCCAACTCCAGTCCCATGGTATTGGCCAAAGATACAATCTCGTTGACTGTAGACTTCACAGGTACTGTTTGAAAGCCCTTAAAATCACATTCGACAACGATCCTTGGCAAAGCTTCTTCCAAGCTGAAGTGAGGGTTCTTTTGCTAACCCCTTCCCACGCCTTGTCAATAATCTTGAGGCAAGCAACGATGTGAAAGTGATCTTTCCAAAACTCTGCGTCACTCGTTATGCAAAATATCGCTCGTTAAAGGAGCATTTTTTCACAATCTGTTTTTCTCGTTATGAGAATTACTCGTTATAAGAGGTGCTCGTTATGAGAGGTTCCACTGTATAATGTTTGCTTAGTACTCGTCAAGAAATCAAATGGCAGCATAGTCATCCAGGGTGTCCAAGGATCAGAGGTATTGATCGATTGACTTCAAACTCTTTTTTTACGTTGGGTCCTGGAGCCGTGTTTTCATGTGACGTGTTATCCTTTCAAATGGAGCCATTATAGTAGATTGTCTAATCGTTCTAACACAGTCATTCAATTATTACTAACGAATTTAATGTGTCAATTTGATATTCTGAAGACTACATGATGATGTAATCATCGAGTTCACTTCCACGATTGTAAATTTGGAGGTGGACTAAAAACACAGGATGTCAGGGAGCATGACCAAAACATTATTGATACTAATAGCAACAGGAATTTCAAATATTTACAGTAAACCAAAGATTTACCCTGTAGAACCTGCAAGGTGTGTGTGTGCAAAGTAAAAAAAAAAGAGTAGGACTTGTACATATGAAAACATTGTAATATGACTGACTCTTCATAACAGAAAATTCGGGGATTAAATAATTATATAATTTCAAACAATCACAAAAGAAATTGGTTCGACGTAGCGATTCGAAAACAGAGCAAAATACAATTCGTTGAAAATCAGCCGGGCACGCAGATAGTTTCACGTGATTTGGGTCGGAGCCGAAATGATTTTAAGCATCTTTATTTCTTGCGGTTGATTTAAATGTCAAAAAAGAACTACACACCCTTCCAAACCACACATAAATATCGCGAGGAACCATCCAATATTATCTTTTTTTATTACAGACATAACGCAGATCAATTCAGTACTACGAAAAGAATTACTTATGCCTCTTCAAATGCGTTAGAACATCCAGTGATTACTATTATTTTTGCTTTTTACAGTAGCATCAGAAGTAAAAAGCATGCAGCATGCACACACTCCATGGACATGAAGAAGGCGGTCGTTGTCGTTTGAAGCGCCCAAATTAGATGGCGCCACTATATTTAATGAATATAATAGCCACGACAGCTTCAGTTACGCGTTACGTTATGATTGTAGGATTTGGATTATTTCAATCTGAACAGAACCGAATTGGATTATAAAAAGTCATAACGCTGTCTTCTAAGCTCGCGCTACACAGCGCTAGCCTTGGGGCAGTCACACCGCAGAACAAACACGACGGAATGCGAGTAGTGATCGCGCGCGTTGTTCGTTTCCACGCAAAAGCAGTGTTCAAGTCAAGTAATAATGACAAGGATCCTCAGTTAATGTGAATTGTTAGGACACTGGTAGCTTGTTTCTCAAACTCAGCTAAGTTTTCGGTAGACCAGAATAAATATAGGAAAGGAAGAGGAAAAGACAAAAGTTGATAAACACTTATTTAAAGCCTGACCCCCAAATAACTAATCCATTCCGGAAGGGACTCGCGCGATCCCCTTGGTAAATTTGACTTACGCCAGTAAATTAAGAAAAATATTATTCTCCGATCAAATCATTGTGACTGTTTTTCTACTCCTAGAAAGATTCTAACGATGTATGAATTAATGGCCTGCCAGACTATTTTCAAATAACCGCCAATAAAAGAAAATTCTCCAGGCAAGTTCACACGTACAATACATTCTGTAATTCATCATATAACCCAGTGTTTGCGCAACTTTTCCGTGAGGTGAAATGTCTGACAAGCACTGGGAAAAGGAATTTTGTGTCGCGGGACCCCAAATAAAAATCTACCGAAAATAATATAGGTACATAATGAATTAAAAAAATAAAATAAAATAAATACAGAGGTGTATAATATAATGATACATAAAATATTTTTTAGCGAGAAAGAAAGATCTTATATAAGAAAGAGAAAGAACTACGTAAAAACGCACCTAAATGAGGAAAAACGTATTTCCTCATGTATCACCTGTGATCGAGCGATAACAGTAAGTTATCACTCGATCTCGAAAATTATTCTCTTATTGAGTATTGCACCTATCTAATACTGACAGATTCTCAGGCTTTATTGCTCACGTCACACCTGAAACCAGATGTGGGCTGAAGGGAGCTCGCGTTAGCCCCTTGTTAAATTTGACTTGCTCTGGCGAGCCCCCTGCTAAATTAGTAAAAAAATAACATTCTCAGATCAATTGCATTTTCCGTATATCTTCACTGTTCTGGCAGAAATTAGCTAGTAACAGATTGATAGTTCTGGCTAAACGGCAATTGGAACATTTCAGCTTTAAGTTAGCGATAAATCTTCTACAATAGTATCGAAATATAGATGCATTAATGCCAATCTGACTCAAACAAAGTTTAAAACCAATAGACAGACAATTGCCTATACCAGGCGTCAGCAGACTTTCAAGCGATAAGAGCCATGTTGTCAAATTACCAGGATAGCAAGGGTATCAGAGAACCATACATATCGACAGTGGAAAGGAAAAAGGACGAAACCCATAGTTTTTTCAAAAGAGTTTTTTTTTCGATAATCACAATGTATCAAACTTGATACACATTCTATCAAAAGGATTCAAGCTGCAAATGTCGAATTAGTATCTAAATTTAGATTTTATTTTTGAAAAAAATGAGCTTGTAAAAAATTGAAATCAAGAAAAAAGTCTGAAATAAAGGTTTTTTCTAGACAATTTCTTTAATTAATATTTGATTATATCAATTAAACACCATTTTAGAAGTCTCCGTGCACTTCAAGGTTGTGTATAATTCATAATTTGCATGTGGCCCAAAATCATCAAAACACGTTATTTCTGCCTCCTGTAAAATTTGATATGTGTGGGTTACGTCGTTTTTCCTTTCCACAGTCGATATGCATTTATACATATTATATATAGAGTTATTATAAATGGAAATTATTGGAGAAAAAATAATTCAGAGTCGGATTCGTTTTGTTTTTACATTCTCCACAGCGATTGAACGTTTGAAAGTTTGCCAGTTATACATCTGTACATGGGAGGTAAACTACAATATGTCGAAAATGGTAGTTTTTGACAACAGCTGTTCAAAGCTTCTTCATGAAGTTTGTGTTGGAAAATCAACGGTTTTCTTCCTCTATTTGTACTGTACAATATTTTTAGTACACTTGAAGTGTTTTTCTACAATATTACTGGAAAGAACGTTGTGAGAAACACTACCTACACTATGTCTATATATATTGAATTGAAATATTAAATCCAATGTACAGAAATAGACATATCTTTTGACGCTAATACTAAATTCTCGCAAGTGTCGACAAATTTATAAATTCCGTAACGTAATTGATAATACGAACACTCATTTGAATGAGGTATCATTTATAAGTGCAATTAGTTATGCATAATTTCTGAGCTTTAAGCAATTTGTCTTGGGTTAACAAACTTTTTCTGTGAGATTATCTCAGATATTTAGTGCACAACACAATGGCTTACTAACTGGTTTGAAATTGATGCTAGACCACCAACTGAGATTCTGTTCACATAACCATTAAAATTATCTTTTTAATTGAACGTTACTTGATTGCTTTTAATTTTAAATACTTATTGACTTTACGTTAATATTGATTCAGGTATAATTCACTGAAGTGTTGCCAAAGCGCAGATTTCACAATAATTATCTTAACACAATTGAGGCGTCTAGTTACAAAAATTGATACGTACACCTTTTGTCGAAATTGAGTAAAAAATATGTGCGTATTCTACGCGCAATTTCACACGTTGTAAGAAAGTTTATATGTTCCAATCAATATAAGCTTATGATATATTTTTATTCATTTAATTGTGTGTATTGTATTAAAAATATTTGTTTATTCCCCGCTATGGCAAAAAATATGTGAAAAGGCTTGATTTATTTGTACCAGAATTTTTCATATTTCATCGTCTGGTAATTTAAAGAATTCATTAAAAAAAAAAAAAACGTGCAACATTAATTATTCGAATAGGTAGAATTAATAATTCAATTTAATCAAACTCTCAATTTATTGATATTTTATCATTCAATAGTTTGATTGAAAATAAATGATAAATGTCATCGTACTCAACATCCATTTAGTCAAAACTAAAATTTCTAATACATTTTTTATTTGAGCACAAACACTAAAAACAACAATTGACAATAATTATTATGAATGAGAAATTATATTGATTTTTATCTCTAGTAAAATTGTAAAAATTGTAATTATGAAATTGATGAATGACTTGACAAATTGAAAATGTAGTTATAGAAATTTATGAATGACTTACTCATTCATAAAATAATTATTCATTATACAAATAAAAATAAATTGTTTACCTGAACAAAATAAAAATATCAACTTGAAGTAAAAACAACTATTTCGTAGAGTTGACAGCTTTTATTGTTGACCGTTATCACTGTTCCCGTATGGATTACAACCTGTAATTTACAGTAGTGTTGTAAAATGAGAACACAGTAAAATATACCTACTTTTCTTGTTTATTATAAAAAAAAACAACAGGTCCTATTATTCTTTTGTTTATTGTCTATGTCTAGGAGAGCGTTTTTTTGTAAAGGTATTACTGTCAAACGAAGCGCCGTCTTGTTACGAAGACGCCGCAATAAATGTTTGTAATGTTTAATGACATTTCCCTTTTTCGTAATCTGTTTACCTAAATTAAGGGATATCCGCTGTTGTGTTATTTATCTGTCGCCACAGAATTGTATGGTCAAACATTTTAAAAGGTCCCTTATTTGTTTGCCTTATAAAAAAAAGAAAGCAAACATGGTTTTTTATTAGATTACAACCTTTTTGAGTAATGGAATTCCAAAAATAAATTGCAATAAATCTCTTTAAGTACCTAATCGATGCCTCAAAAGCTTACTTATGAATTTAAGATTACCATTGATAAATTAGTTATTCCACTTGTAATTCTTTGAAAATTCCATGATTTATTTCATCCATGTTAATAGTGTCGTATTATGGATAACAATTTTAGCAAATCTGTATAATCTTCCGTGGCATTTAACGTTATCTGTCAGGCCGATATTCTGGGCGTATCACTATACACAGCAGCGCAACGCTTCCAAATGATTGCCCGGAAATTATCAGTAGCAACTACTTTAATAAACGAACTGTTTTGTGAATATGACGGTAAATATTCTTTACAGCATGCTACGTTTATAATAAATGCCGCAAAACTATGGTAATTTAAATATAGTTCAAACATCAAAGCTTATTTCTCTAAACTCAGGCGGAATATGAATATTATCCGAAACAATATTTTGATGTTCATAGTTCTTTTCAGGGCTGTGGAGTCGCGGTGTTTTGACCGGAGTCGGAGTCGTGAAAAACGAGCGAGTAACAAAAAATATGTGTATTCAAACCACAATAATTCAGTGTTGACATTGCATGCTTGGCTGACTAAAGATGATCTGATGGAATACATATATATATAAAATGAAATGATTGGAAAATTTCTTCGGAGTCGGAATAATCCTTTTTTTACACGATTCCACAGCTCTTTGGTTCTAAACTTGTGACATAAATCGATCGAAAAAATAATAAAATACAAACACTACCATACAGGCATTCGAAAGTACTTTGAAGGCTCAAGAACCACTCGGTTACAGAACACCTTTATGTCTTAAACATATTGTAAAATCTATGAACTAATAATCATGATTGCAATGTCTCTAAAAACACATAACCGTGTACAACTTCGTTCTGCACTAGCCTAGATTGCAACATCAGTAGAAGAAATGCTTTTACACCGAGTGTCGTAATGGAGCTTTGGCTTGCGTCGTCATACAATTAATAAAAGCCCGCTAAAATTACAAATCTGCACCGACGTGATTCTTGGCTTGATCCCCGGTTTACTGTTATGCATTCTTGACTACACCAAACACGTTCAAGTCTCGTTAAATGGACACCAACCCGTCACGATTGCCGCATGGTTTACCTGTTTGTGATGCTACCAGGTGACCTGTCATCTCCTTTCGTCGCATTGGGTGTCTATTAAATTTATATTAAATCGACGACTAGAAATGGTATTATGGGTGGCGATCGGCCGCGCTTCATCGCGAGAGTTCTTAACCGTTATTTAGTAACTGCAGGCCTTACCAAGACTATTTTTAACGGGGTCTTGTGGAAAGTTAACACCGCAATCTCTCCGGAGGCTTCGGACGTGCTTTGGTCTTACCTATACGCCACTGTGGCATGTAGGTAATAAAAACGTAGTGGAGCTTAAAATTCCCACTCATTTCAACAATTTACACATTATTATAAATTTTATTTTAGACCATTAAGATTGTATCATTATTGTCAGCAAATACCAGCAGAACCAGGAAATAATTACAGAAGGTAGTTCGCACAATACATACAGCATACATACAATTTTATAAATAAATAAATTCGATTGTTTAATCTATTTTAGTGTTTATTAAATTAAAAATGACTTTTAATCTGAATAATATCCCGTGTATAAAATTGATAACTGTGTTTACAATACAAAATCAATCCTCAAATGTACAAAACAAATAACATGTGACATATCGTCGGCCTTGTGGAAGAAGTCACTTACCGGTCATTATTTTAAATTTAGTTAAATATCACAACGTGCTCGATTTGGTTTTTTCTTCAACCCATTTTTACCCGAATTTGCCCGTAATTGATGCCAATAAAAAAACACTGCTCACTCCGACAGGTTCAAATCTGAAAAAATATTACACGAAACGATCCCAACACTTGTTAGATGTAGAATGATTGAGACTGATGCAATCTTAACTTTTATTACGTCATGCATTTTAATGGTACCATTCGATTGTTCTTGAAAAACCCTTTCCAACTGTATACGATCTCTGTATTTCGATTTGGCTTTTTGACGCTTATAGCCCGACATTATATATTTTTGATATATTTTTTTATATTTTAGTCACAATATTACACTAATGTTGTATCTATCATAGATAGATTATGTCAACAGCTAACGATTGAAACTTGAACGAACATCGTAACTTCTTCGAGTCAAAAGTTATAGTAAATAGAAATCTCTATACGCAGCAAAATGACCTCAAAATGGCGGCGCTTCCCCCTCCGCCCCGCGCGATAGCGATGATAGATATGAAGCTGCAACACCAAACCGTATCCCCCGATTTCGTTATCATTCGTTTTTTTTTAATTGCCTCCCCTTAAGCAATTTTAAAGACGTATTCACGTCAAAATACTAATGCCGATAAACTTCTAAAGAATGAAGAAGGTGTCTAAATAATTAATTATATTTGAATTTGTACATTAAAAACTGTTATAAAATCATTGTATTCGCCATCAATCGGTAGCAAGGATTGGGCCCTATCGAAATAAGGTTTCTTCTTCAGGCCGCGAATTAAAGTTGGCAACGTCCTCAATAAAAGTCTTGTCGCGTCTCGTAGTTCTCTTGTAGGCTCAATGTACGCCTCTCTTATAGAACACACTCTGAGGAGAGACTGGTTATGCAAGTTTCAAGACATGATGACCGGAAGGTACGCCATTCGACGAGTCGAGCGAGTTGACATTCTCGGGAACGCAGCTCGCAGCCGATGAAGACAGTAGTTCGCTTACACCTCACTAAATAATAATTATTATTACAGCCTCTTTCGCGCACAATATTATCGAATATCAACTCTGAAAATGGCCAACTTTGGTAGCCTTAACCCTTTAGCAGCCCGGCCTTAAATTCTAGGTATTCTTCCCAAACCTGAAGCATTTAATACAATAAAAAATAAATCATTGCTTAATTGATTATGTATCACGAACACTCGCTCATAAATTTGAGACAGACATCAATAATTAAAATGGACACAATGATTTTATGAATAGAAAAGATTTGTCCAAAAATTAGGGTAATAAGAAACGATGGATTCGGCGGTAATTTTGTGGAAGTTCATGTCTTATAAGAGTAGTCTACAATCTACATGAGTATAAAAATATATTAAAAGAGTTATTGTGGACAATAATGTTTCATTCATATGATATAGGTCACTTGCTTGACCACTGCTTTACAAACCTCAAATAATGCGTTTTTGCGCAGTGGCAGGTTTTTTATTGTTTAAGTTTTATATGAATTTACTGAGAAATTTATTTGAATTAATCGTTAAAAATGAACCAATATCATTTTGTAAATGAATATACATTTTCGTATTATGACACTTGCGTAACGCAGCTGTCACAGCATACGTTGGTCGCATATGTCTGCTTCGCCTGCCTGTACTGCGTAAGCATGAGCTCAGCATTATGAACTATGGCCCATGGAGTTAAGCATAAAAACCAATAACATCCGTAATATCGAGATTTTACTGTGTATAATAATTTTCAATAAATCATATTATGGAATCAAAATTTGTCGACAACTGAGTTGAGAAATGTATTTACGTAAATTTAAGCGAGAAAACAAAAAAAATAGTGTTCATATGTTAATTTTAAAACACATTTAGAGTGTTTAATCTTGGTAATTGACAAATAGGAATGACCTTAAATCGAGTCCAAATACAGTACTATTCGGTGTGACCAAAACTTTCACATACTGCCACCTCTCCCTCCCACGTGTCGACTCGGTTAATTTATTCCAACAGCACACGTGGACTTACAGTCTAAAGAATAAAATTATAATAATAATTGTAATCAAAGGTGACCACAGTTTTGATTTAGTTTACCGTTTTGAAATACACTCAACTCTTTTTTTACACGGTATATACGATAAAAAAATATAGAATTCATAGAAAAAATTAAGATTGGCTCCCTGATTTAAAAAAAATGTGTTAAATGAAAAATTCATTAATAAAGATTCAATAATTGAATTACACAAAATATTATTCATAATATGTATTTTAATCAAGAAAATATAATACGTCGCTAAAAATATCTGAAACGTCTAATACAGTGGTTTCCAACCTTAATGTTACTGCGCCTCCCTTTGAAGAAAAAAAATCGTCGCGCCTCCTCATCCTTTATTTCATATAGTAATAAAGACACGTTTTAAAGGATAAATAAATATTTTGGACTGTTCGCGCCTCTCAGGTTGGAAATCGCTGGTCTAATGTGTTAGGATCTAATGAATCATTTTGTTTGTTATTACTGTCAAGTGTTGCTTAATTTCTTATTATTAGGAAATCCGTTAACTGTTGCCGTGTTTTTTCTTTCTGGTAATTGTGCTAAAACAAATAATTCGCGTAAAAGATAGCGGGCCGTTGTATTTCAAAAACGCGTAAAAACATGTAAATAAAGATCAAATTGTACATTCAATCCGTATTCAAACGAGCTCCTTGTTAACATATTGGAAGTCGACTGCTTCGAGTATGTACAACTTTACTAAAAATCCCATAAATCAATTTTATTATAACAGCTTTAATGAATAGTTTAAAGTTGGAAATTAAAGATAAACATATGTATAACATTGGCAATTTAACAGTTAACGGATAAACCGGTTTACCGGTACTATTTATATCCAGCGTACCAACTATTTTGATATCATAACTCGTTTAAAAGCTGACTATAGCTAATTACTAAAAAGCTAAAATATCAATTAGGCTTTGAAATTTATAATTTCCATCTCAATGTCAAATATTTATGATAAGCAATAATTAAAGTCACTTAAATAATATAGTACCCTTATAGCGAACCTGTGGGATGCGTACCAGAGCTGGCACGTGATATCATTTTAAACATTATTCATTTTTATTTTGATTGGTGCAATATCGCTATATCAATGTAACAGTAGGACAATCGGTACAAAATATGTTTTGAGCTATGAGTGCCATTATAGGCAATATATTATGATGAATCGAATGTAGTTTTAAAATACGAATAACGTTGATTTTAACTGGATGGATGCCACAGACGAGATATCTCGTCAAATTCAAAAAATAATTAAATTAATAAATATAGCCGGCGTGCTTGGTACAGGCATAATTTTTTCTATGGCAGCCAAAATTTAAAGAGTTAACATTGTATAAAAATAATCATTGTATCAGATCATAGGTTCCCAACCTTTTTCGGGTGGCGACCCCTTTTTATAAAAGCCATGTGACCCGCGGCCCCGATGCAATTGAAAAGGGCATTTTTTTTAATATGGTAATTTTAGTTGACTGTAGTTTTAGTTTTGTTGTTCAAATTCAAAATCGAAAAAAGTTGGCGACCCCCTTGGGAGTCGCCACCCATAGGTTGTGAACCCATGTATTAGATAACACAAAACGATAAACTGTCATCTTTAAACTAAGATTTTCTGATCGTCCTTCTGTTGCACACATGTAGCGATATGTATTGTGACTTTAATTTTATTTTTCCTCTAAATATGTTTGTGAGCTATTTTTTTCCAAAATTAATTTTATAGATCAAAAAGTAAAACAACTGGCAATCTTTTTCGCTATAAATATGCTGTTTTTATAAAACGAATATTATGAGAAGATATGGGTTATTTTACGTTTGATTTTAAACTAGTTGTCGTAAAAAAAATCTTCGAAAATTGACTCAGTAAATTCAATAAATTTGGTTCATAATTTTTTGGCGTGTGAACATAAAAGAGTTCATCCCAGCTGATATAATACATTCACAAAAATTCCAACTCCCACTGCAAATAATGGATATTTTGGACTTAGGAAACAGTTTTCCAGTTACCAAGGAAGCTTCGTACAGGCCAGCACACCTGTGGCGTTGAGCGATGATCCACCAGTTTACCTTCGAAAAAAAATGAGAATTTTGCATCACAAGATTAATGGCCTGAATTCCAAAAATGATAGTATTGTCTGTGTTCTTAGAAGTCGTTCTATTATAATTCCTAAGATTTCTTACTAACAATTTGTTCTATGAATTTATAATAGAATGTGAATGGAGGATGCGATAATATATTGACTGACCATAGACACACTCTATTAACTCTTTCGGGGACACAACTGTATTTTTCCTTGATGAGAAAAGTTATTGTACATAGCTGTTTTAGCTGGCTTTGCTTTACCTTACATTTCTGCAGTTCCATACACTTATTTGTTCAGGGTTGTGTAGTCGGACTGAAAAAAACACAAATAACTTCGAGTCGTTAAAAAATGTGTATCCAAATCGCTGGGTTCAAATGTGGCACCACTGCATACTATTAAGCCTAAACAAATAATTGAAAGTTTTTTAAGCTAAGCTTGGAGTCGTCTTATTTTTTGACGGCTCCACAGCCCGGATTGTGTTGGTGTCGACTCTATAATCAAAACGTGATAGTGTTGAGTATTTTAGACCGTTCAAAATATATGGCGCTGGAATAGCACCGCGAGTCATCAAATGAAGCTTCTTTAAAAAAACGAGATAGTTGCTTTAAGTAATAACTTTTCTATAATATTTGTAAAATCTTGAATGAACGACACTTACGCTCTTAACACTAGACGTTTATTGAGAATTAGTTGTAAGTATATCCTTAATTAACGAAAACCTTTTTTAGCATTGTGTCTACCTAGAATACATCAGTTAGGTACATAAAATTACTTTCTTCAAATTATGTGTGGCACCTACTGTCGCAGAAATTTCAGCTTTTACTGTTCTCTAACGTGTAGCTGCTACACTGTAGCAGATTGAATTAGGATTCTCAATTACCAACAATTACATGTCTTAGGCAAATTCGCCTCTCACTCACTCCGTGATTACAATGCATCTACCTCGTTTTTTTCCTATCGGCACCCAATTTTCGCACACCGAATGAACATACTGAGACTCAAAGTTGTATTTGGTCAGAACCAAATGCCAATTGCTTATCGCATGAACTTTGACAGTGCTGCTTTGGGGCTACGAGTCATGGCACCATATGTTTTGCTTTAAAAACAGATGCCTGTGGCGTATAATTGGGGCACGATGGCTTGAATTTGTCAGGAACACGGAGGTAATAAATTAGTAAAACCAACCCGTTATTATGTCTGAATAAAAATCGACGATGGACCTGGCTTGGACATCTTTTGTGAATGTCCCATGAGAGTGTAAATCCTACCTGTCTTTTTGATTAACTGGATGAATCCCATCGTCATTGAAGGATAATGATGACCATCTATATGATGTAACCTAGAAGAAAAATTTACTGGTGGGGGACAGAATCTTAGAGGAACCGTCTGGTGGCCATGTGTTTCGAATTAAAAACGGTAAATACAAAAATCGAAGCGACTGAGCTGTGAATGTGTCTTTAATGTGTTAATCTTTCTTGACAACCGATTGCCACACAAAAACAGAATTAATACTGAAACACACCAGAGCAAGTTACGTGATAATAACAAATAGCCCATAAATCGTAGTAACTGCGCGGAAGAACATAACTGGCGTTTGCCGTAAAAGAACATACCTGGGATATTTAAAATATTTGAATAAAATTAGCTTAGAACAAAAAATTAAGAGTGGACATGACACTACGCGGAAGGTTAAGGCCCCGCGAGATGGCGCGTATAAAATTAGACTCCCACACTTTTACCGCCTTTATTATGTTGAATGAATCACATATTTTCTGGACAAAGCAAACAGGAAATCTTACCAAAACAATCAAAACAAATCTCGTAGTTTGTGGGAGGACGTGTGAACGCTTCATAGTGGATTGAGAGCTTAATAAATATTCATGGATGTTTGTCCATTGGGCATAAATTATAAGAGTATCGATAAACGAAAAGATAAAAGTAGACCACGAATTAGGTGAATTACCAGATTTAGTGCTATTTAATGTACTCACTCCATTCACTTCGCCATTGTGCGTGGTAAGCTTATTTTTTATTATTAACATATTTAAATATGTTTTACTTGTAAAGTATCTAGTCTTCTTAATGTTACAATAAATTGCGCAATATCTTGTGTTCCAAATTAAAAAAATGGCTTTTGCTGTTTTTTATTGTCTGAACATTAAGTTAAGATAACCAGCGTAAAAAGAAAATGTTGCTATTTTGCTTTTAAATAGTTGTTTATAATTGTAAGTGTCAACTTTTGTAAACTGAAAAAACAATATTTTATGTACTTATTAATAGCGGAAAATCCACATCGGAACTTGAGAATTAGTGCGTTGAGTTTTTAAATTGTACTGATGGTTCAAACAATTCAAAAAAAGAACTTGTTCTATATGTTCCATATGGACTTCGTGTAGTGTTTCAAAATTAATGAAATATGCAGGGCTAGTCGAGTGTTACCAGCGCGTGCTCGGGTCTATACACGCACACTCTTGTATCATCTGAAATAGTTTTTATAACACAGGATGAACAGGTGCTTTCGATTCCTACGGCGATATTACAGTGCAAGTGTAAACAGGGCAATAATAGAAAAAGAAAGGATTTACAAAAACCTATCCGAATCTTAAAATATTTCTAGGGTACTTAAAGTTGTCCGCACCGCGGCTTGCTACGGATTTACAATATGCGTGTAATATACATATACTGAAACACAGCGTCTTAAACCTTTTCAAATGAATAATTATCACGAGCGTATCAGGAGCAATGATTTAAAACACAGTTGCTGCTGTGTTTGGAAAGATGGCGTTGATTAATGGACACAATCATGTGAGTTGAGATTAACTCGTTTTCCGTATGGCACAGGTGTCTGCAACTCGGTATTGCAGACACTTATCGGCTTCTTAATCTCTATTTTCACAAAATTTTCAACGCTATACCTGTTATGGTTACAGCTCTAAGTGAGTGTACCCATATATGAACGCTTTCAAATGGTTGCTGGGAGTGTCTCAGAAACAGTAATTCAAGGAATGGTTATAATATAATACAATACACTAAATTGTGCTGGTGAAATTATCATCATCTATGTTGTTAAATCTGCTCGTTTTCTGCATGACGACTAGAGTATACAAAAACCGATTTAAGAATTCCAATATTTTCTTAAACTCAGCATAAACCGTTTTCAAAGGTTTGCAAAAAATGATAATTCAATTAAAATTGTGAAAAAGCTTAAATCGTGGCCTTGTTTAATTATTATTGCATAAATACTGTAAAAAATACTCATTCGATAGGTAATGAAGTACATACGGTGTATACATAGTTTTTATGACATTGAATAGAACAGTGCTTTCCAAAAATCATACCACGGTCCCCCTCAATACAAAACATTTTCTGCGGCGGCCCCCGGAGAAAACCTGCGCCCCCCCAATTTGGGAAGCACTGGAATAGAACACCCAAGTGTTTCGTCATTTAAAAACTTTTACATATGCTCAAATTTAATTGGAAAAAGAACAACGTTTTAAAGAAAATCGTATTAATAATGAAGACCCCAATAATTTAATTACTCAAAACTTTTTTCACCATAATTTATGTATTTTAATTAGTTAAAAATAATACTTTTAATCGCTAATTTATCATATACTAGAACTTTTATGAAGGACTAAACATCAATCGCTTTCATGGCTAAAAATGTCTGACACGTCTTATGTAATATCGAATGAAGCCTTTTGTTTGTTATTACTGTCTTGTATTGTTGATTTTTTTGTTATTAGGATTTCCGTTCTCCGCTCATCAGTGTTTTTGTTTCTGCTAGTCGTGTAAGAAGAAATTATTCGTGCAAAAATATGTACATATTTGTTATTTTTAGTGGACCGTGATTTTTCAAAATCGTAAACAAATTTGGCACTCAGTGTTTTCGAGTTTGGTGTAGGTACTCAAGAAGTGTATTTGAGTCAAAATGAAATACAAATGTATTTGAATATAAAATACCTTGTCGGTTTTCAAAAGGCATAATAACGATTGACAGCTGAGTCATCGATTTAGTCCTTTTTATACATTTCCAATTTTTTTGTCAGCGAAATGATATCAACTAATCAATAAGAGCAAATGCGTCATGGCTAAATCTGGATGATTCATACACACAAGTGTTTACAATATTTTTCGTACCAGCTGAAACATCTGTCTTTTCACTGCATGGATTTAGACATGTCTAGCAAATAAGCCAACAGCTGCCGCATAAAATAATTTCTCGTGCGTATTGAATAATTTTGATGATTGTCGACACACTCACAGCCACTTTATTGCGCATCCCTGCGGTGCTATTCCCGCGTGCATACACTTTTGAAAGGCGTGAAATACTCAACACCATCACGTATTTAGTATTTTATTCTAAACGATATAAGTTACTAAAAAGATGAGACAAATAATAATGATCACTTTTTTACAGCTCAGCTTAGATGTGTCTTTTTTTTTTTACCAAGTCCGCTCCCAATGTGGAGCATATGGACTCCTAATGGAGTTTATCTCAACAGAAGTGTTTCTACGATAACTGCTTGTTACTCAGATGCTCAACCTCTCTTTTTCCAAAGAGAGTAGGGAATAGAAGGAAAAGGCTAGGACAGGACTAGTGGTTACCTATTCGCTCTCGGTACTCCCCGTTCATAGGATAGAATGGGTGGGAGGGGGGATTTTAAGACATCACATACATCCATGCCTTTGAACAGAAATTGAAAAATAAATTTATAAAACTGCCCGTACTGGGATTCGAACCCATGACCTCCGTAGCGGTAGCCAACGACGTTGACCACTCGACCACATAGGCGGCAAAACTTTAGTCAGCAATATCTCGATGTTTTCGCCATCGCCATCGATATTTTCGTTTAAACTGGCAGTGAAAATGTATCATACAGTGGATTTACAATTTCAGTGATATTATATTTGACAGGTGCATGTACACATTACCTAACCCAGTGGTCTGCAAACTTATTCGCCAAAGAGCCAAATATGAACATTACAAACAATTTTAAAAAATATTGGGAGCCAAATCAGTCTATTAATGTCCGCACTTAAGGGGCCAATGACCTAACCTAACAGCTTTTGTCCATCACACAGGAATTGAATATTTCGTCAGATTATATGATTTTATTGGTAGTTTTGCAATTGCCAAATTAAGTTTCAATGACAGTTGAAAAAGGAGTAACTGTCGTTGACAATAGTAAAAATATGCTTGGATATGATGTCACTGAAAATGTAATGTCACTTAAAATATGCTTTCGTTGTTAAATTAAATGTTGTTTAATTGTGAAATTTAAATTTTGTCAGGAATTTAAACAACATTAATTGACACTAGCGGTGCATAATAATGGGGTTGTAAGTTCCACTTTTAAATACGCGAATGTTATACAGATTTGCTTAGGAGGAAACTGACAATTAAACAACCTTTTCATCTAATAATTAGCTTCTAAATAAAACAGTTTTTTTAATGTTTTTTGCAAGAAGTGTAATTTTTTACTGAAATACTTACCTTTTTTGGTTTTATTTCGGTCTGTCGAAAATGCTTAATATATTGTCGAAACTGGAAATGCTTAAATTTAAAAAAGTCATACTATATTAATTATTGAAGATATGTTTTTATAATATTGTGTAAATGTTTAACTTAATCATTTGCTTGCGACGCGTGTGAAAACGTGCGCAAAATCTATACATTTAAATTATTACCGCGTGGGAAGGGTTAATTCAATGTAGTTTATTTTATAGATTATGACATTTGTTACTGTTGAGAAAAATACCATAATATCGATAACGTTAGAAAGGTGGATATTAATATGAAATTAGAAAGGTAAAATGGGTCATATAACCCGCGTTTCTATATCGTTTTACGGTTAGAAAACATTCAACTGGCACGATTATAAAGAAAAGTATTGTTTTACAATATTGAGCAATCTAGCTTATCATGTGATGTCAGTTTAACGGTCGTACTGACAGCAAATAAAAAGTGCACGCGACTAAAAAAAATACCGCAGGTGCCTCATGCAGATCGAAATAACAAAAACAAAAGAAAAACACTTACAAAATTTACTATTTTATCAGTGTTGCCAGGAACAGCAGGCAGGCATATTGGTCAGCGATAGCTATCCCTTGTAATTCAGTGATCACGCATGTTCCAATTTTAAAATATAATTAAATTTGGGGAAACGATTAGGTGGTTGATTAAATTGGCAAATTCTATATGGTAGAACTCAAATTCATTTTTCAATCTCTTACAAAAAAAAGTTTTGCTATCATTTCTTATTATCTCTTATATTTACCATGTCCTCATTTGGATCTTAACATGACGTGCTATTACAAGAACCTATTTTAAATCAGTATCTTTTTTAAGATAGCAATATATAAATGATGGCTTTCTGTACGTCCTGTTTTCAGGGTCGGATAGTGGTGGATGGGAAGATTTAACAACATTACATAACATATTATTATTTCATTTGATAAATTAATCAAGAAAACTTATTTTATCATTTGGGTATCTTTTTTTAACCATATCCACTCCTTACTCGGAGAATGAGTTTCTCTTCCCTGCCGTTTTTTGCTCTCGAACAGGTCATCCCAGTTTTCCGTTCCGATGGTCTTCAGTTGTTTTCCACGAAGACGGGATCCGTCCAGTTGGTAGAATATACAGGTTGGATTCAGGCTCCTATGTGGGCATCCGCCAATTGATAATTGAATAACAAGCAGTTATTATACAAAAACTTCTGTTCAGATACTAACATTAATCAATATTCTATGGTGTGCTCTACATTGGAAGAGAAAATGGTAAACAAATGAAGAAAATTACTATAAAATAAAATAACTTAGATTATTCCACGTATTGTGTTAAAAATTGTGACACGTGTTTCGTCTCTTTCAGAGGCATCCTCAGACAACTACCTTCGAAAATGCTTGCTTAAGTACGAATGATTTTAATTCTACTATTCTGATATATTATAATAAAAATCAAATTAAGTTGGGAGGCAGGGAGGGTTTTTAGAAATAGATAAAAGTATTAACAACAAAAAAATATTATTAAATAATATCTTGAATAAAACAGGTGGTTCGCCAATGTTAAGTATATTTTAGTAAAAACACAATATTCCTTTGTACTTCATTCCACTTTATTTAATATGTCAGGACCGGTTTCGCTCATTACGAGCATCGTCAACTGATAAGAAATATAATTTAACAGTGCTATTTATACAAAAATGAACAGTTATAAACAACAATTGGCATTGAAAAGAAAATACCAATTACATTAAAAGTGATTCTAAAATAGCACAAAATTAAAATGTTTAACACATCTAACATATAATTAAAAAGTCATCTCAGATTAATAAATTTAGAATGGGAATTGAAAGTAATTACAAACATAATTAAAATTTGGGAATTCTTTGACAAAGTGATACAATGAAAATAATGACATTAATAATGACAATAATATAGTGAATAGGCTTAATGATAGTTTCTTATTTTTCCCCGCTTCCAAGTAGTTGGTAAGTGTACATACTTAAACAAAATCGACAGCCAGGAAGATTCTGAAAAAGAAATTTTTCAAAGACCATATCAATTCTAACAAAGAAATATATATATATATATATATATATACATCCCTATATATATTTTAAATTATATAAAAGAATAGTTAACAAGGGCTAATGCAATGGATAAAGTAACGGGGAACTAGCAAATATTAATTGATCGTTCAAAAGATCTGAATCAGGTAAAAATTTGAATCTATTGATTTCTAGGATTTCCTGTTTGTCTAGTTACTAATAATGCCTTTCCACCAAGTATTGACAGTGAAGACCCTAAAAGTGATCAAGTATATTTTCTAACGGCTTAACCCGTCCTTATTGATGCAACTCATTAGTTATTCATTTCTTAATGTAAGTGTAATTTGTATTAAAATTATCGTTTGTTTGTTTTTCTATCAACCCCTCCTTGCCTCCCATTTTTATTTGATTTTTATTATAATATATCGGAATAGTACAATTAAAATCATTCGTACTTAAGCAAGCATTTGCGAAAGTAGTTCTCTGAGGATGCCTCTGAAAGAGGCGAAACACAAGTCACAATTTGTAGCACAATACGTAAAATAATCTAAGTTATTTTATATTAAAATGAATTTCCACAAAGTTACCGCCGAATCCATCGAAAGTATGAAGAAAATTACTGTTGTAAAAGTACTTTGTTCCATTTTCAAAAATGCAAATATATGTTTACTTATATCGTATCAAGGCCTTTTTGAGCTCGCCCTTTTATCTTCATTGTAAGAATAATTTACCGTAACCTTACCATGGATGACTTAAGTTTTTCGATTTGCGCGATTTGGTATACAATTACAGCTGAACGGAGATATCGATATGCTAGCACGATTTACTTTCCATTTCAACTTCTTCGAATTCCTTCCGGTACACTTCGGTCTATAGGTAAATTCAAACGACCGAATATTTGCAGTAACGAGTCACTCGTTTGTCTTGATTGAAATTTTGGAATCGCCACGAGCTGACAGCTCGAAAAAAAACAAAACATTCTCCGAGAATCCAATTAGAATTGAACCAATCGTAATTTGTTTTTTTGCTCTTGCATTTTTTCGGTATCACTCATTCCACTCTTGCATTTGTAAAATATACGATTGGCGCAGAATCAGACTAAAGTAAAATTGAACCGCGAGTATTTCTTTTCGTTACATACTTTAAATCAGTGATCGCCAAACGGTCGCTCGCCGAGGCTTTTTCGGTAGCTCGCGTAGGATATTTTATCATATTTATAAATTTGCCCATAAAATTATATTATTGAATTTTTACTCACACTTATTTTTCAATTATTATTTTGTTTTTAAATAAATAATTGATGTTTTATTAGAAAATCTGATTTTCTTATTAATTTCAGTAATATAATAATATTATGTATGATACGATAAGGGCCGATGATAAAAAACTATAAAGAAGGAATATGTACAGGTAGCTCACCAGACAATTTCAATTTCCGAAAGTAGTTCACATCCTTATTGAGTTTGGAGACCACTGCGTTAAATCAATACTTTATTTTTTCATGGATTATTGACACTTTTCATAGACATTTATGAAAACAGTCGTCGTAGTTAAAGGGTTAAGGGTGAGTGAATTTTACTGTTGGTCGCACAAATGCAAAAGAAAGATTCACCATTAATAATCACGCGAACATGGTTTGTTTGGAATGGTAGGTAATCTTAAAAAAATAAATACTGGGTCGTGAGCTAAGTAAGTCTAAAGTATGTAGATACAGAAATTATAATTTACCTAATGTAATGTCTGCGAATTATTTATTTAATTAACTCTCCATAATTGCGTACTCTTAATTTCGAACGAGGCGTTTCAGTTTTCATTATAGTATTTCTTTTTATGCGTGTTTTCAATTTATGTGAATGTTATAAAAGTAACTATTAAACACGCCATATTTTACAACAAATCGGATTTATGAAAATGATATCGAATTATTATTTATTTTTAAATTACATCTGATCGTAATCTGGAGCATTTGGACTCAATTAAGAGCATCTTAACAGGACTTGTTTACTGAGAAACGGTTGTATATCAGTTATTCAATCCACCCCATCAAACGTCATATATTTCTGAATACCTTTTAATTTTCTTAAATACAACCAACAAACCATATTTTGATACGTAAGTATAATTGGCAAGGTGCCAGTGCCACTAGTTCTACTAGTAATTCTTTGATGTCGTTTAGTAGCGCAGCAGATATTACCAGTGGTGGCTCGTGGATAAAATATCTAGGGGTGCTGTGATTGATTAAAAATAAAAAAATGTACATTTATATTTTATTTTTTACATCAAAAATTATACCTTTGTACCTGTTAACGGCTTCATTAATATACTTTTGTAATCCATATCCGCTCCAAATGTATAGCATATGCATATGGTGTCATAATGGAGATATCTCAACAGTATTTTTTTCTAAAAGAACTGATTGTCACTTGTGCTAGTGATTAGCGAATCGCTCTCGCTACCCTCCGTTAGGATGAAAGAGAATTTTCGACATCACATCCATGCCTTTGATCTGTAAATTGATTGATTTAAAAAATGCTGTTTATACTTCGATTTGAGCCAGTGAGATCCGTCACGGAACCTAACGACGTTGACCGCTGGACTACTGAGGCAGCAGAAATTTATATAAACTATATAATTGTTCTAACACTTTAAATTAAATGATACTTTATATGTACTGGAATCATGCGGGATAGCAAACACTGTAAGTAAATGGTGAGAAACTGAAAATTCCACGGACTTAATTTCGAGGTTATACCACAGTAACCCTCCAAGGACGAGCATAACCATATGGTCCCAGTAAACACCGTTGTCTATTGATCCCACTATTCATATTTTTTTATACCTGAATATCGTTGCTTTTGCTCATATTTGGTTAAGGAGGGTGCAGACTTCAGTTAGTCATCAGCCGTTGGGATAGAAACGGCCACCAAAAGCACATGCGATTTTTTGAATTTCCGTTATTTTAAATTTACTTTTTGAAACTGTTAGTTATTTTTTTATCAAAACATCAAATTATTTACAGTTATTTTGCTAATATATTTGTATTGAAATTATGTTGATCTAAAGAGGTCAAATTGAAAATATTTTTAAAAAATTCACGTTTAGCTATATTTCAACCCCGAATGTTTGCATGCCCATACGGTCACGCTCGTCCTTACTACTATCCGTACACAATATTACACGGTAATAAAAGGATGAGCATGGCCATATAGTCATGCGGGGTTTCTATACAACGACTTTGCGTTTTTTTTTTTTTTAATTTTTGTTAGGAATAAAAGTTATCCGTGACTTCAATATGGTTTTAAAAAAATCGTAAAAAAGCTCTCGTCTCTGGAGGGTTAATATTGACTGAGTATCGATGCAGCAGCAGCTACTCGAAACCACCATTCCTCGTGCAGTAACGGTAATCTGGCATTGAATGCAAAAAATGCAGCTTCATTTTCTCTATCTTGCATTCTACATCCCAAGGAAAGGAGAGGCAGTATTATTTTATATTTTATGTACGTACAACTTACATTTACTTGAACTAAGTTACCATTATTGAGATGCTAGCAGATATGTACAAGTTTTATTTTAAGTTCTCACTTGCTAGCCGATTTGTAGATTTCTATCGTGTTGTTATAGTAAACTACAAACACTGTGAGGCTACAAAATATATTAATAGTATGTACTTAGGTACTATTAATATATTTTGTAGCCTCATGAATATGAAAATTATATTAGTATATTTTTCATATTCGTCAATCTTTCGGGGGGGAAGTAACGGAGACAATTAATTTAATACATTTTTAAAGTGTTTATTCACGTTATAGCAGTGATGCACAACCTTTACCTTCTAGCGGGCCGCATAAAATAAATTATTGTCAGTTTGGGCCGCAAAGAAAAAAAGTATTTAAAGTACGCTCAATCCTTTTTTACACGGAGCACATGTACGTTCCATGTAAAACAGCCATATAAAAAAACCGTGTAAAAAAGATTAAGTGAATTTAGATAAATGAATCATAGGTTCCATTACATTATTTTGACCGTGTTATTTCGAAAACGTGAACATAAATAAGCCATGCAAAAAAAGGATTATAAGTATTTGCTTATTAAAAATCGTTTCATTGTGAAATATTTATGTTTCATTTACCTATATGTAATTCAAAAGTTAATGCGACCTTGGTCTTTCTTAATTCTTAACTATTTTTTTTTTATTTCACATAATATTTGAAGTATTAAGCCGCACAATCAAATCTAAATTTTCATCAGTAAGCCTGTTTCTATGAACCGATTTATTCTCCTTCATTGAAGAAAAAGTTTGCTTACGTACTGCGTACTTCTGACGGTTTGCAAACCGTCAGAAGTACGCAGAAGAACAGAGCTTTACATGTAGATTACATTACATCAAATACATGTAGAATTTAAAATGAGTGAATGGTATAAATGTTATGTTTGAATATTATTTCATGAAATATAACCTCCCCTGCATAATATACAAGGGGTGCATTGATCCAATGCCACATTGACCGGCCGCCACTGGTTCGAAGGTATGGATGTTTGAGATGTTGAACCTTTTACATAATTTATTAATACTAAAATATATACTTCCTTTAATCTTGTTTTGAAAATTCCCTTAGTTTTTAATCATTGTTGTCATTGTTGTCATCAAGTTGTAGTTGAAAAAAATTATGTGATTTTCATTATCTTTAATTACGTTTCTTCATCCTTATATATTTAATCAAAATGTAACACACAATATTGCTTTGTATTTATCAAGATTAGGACCGGTTTCGCTTATGTCGAGCATTTATTTTCAACTGATGAGAAATAAAATTTAACAGTGCTATTTATAAAAAAACAAATTGAAATGAAAAGGTGTAATAAACAATTGACATTAAAAATAATTTACAAATTACAGTATAAATTATCAATAAGTAACTCTAAAATCACACAAATTAAAATATTTAACACCTCTAACATGTAATTAAAAATTCATCAAAGAGTAATAAAGTTAAAGTGGTGACTGATGGTAATTCGATTGAGACTGACTTTCAATACCGGTATTTTCGTATTTAAAAACGTTAAAAATATCAAAATCTCGGTTTCGATATACCGACATTGCAATCCCTAGTTAAAATGTTGTATTGTATACATTCGGCGTTAGTAATTGGATTATATTTATTGCTATGCTGGCCTGGCGCCTTGGGCTAGTCCAACAATAGCCGGTATAAATAGGACATGAGCTATGAGATTGGTTTTAGTCATGAATTGCCTAGAGATTTAATTTTACGCCATTTAATTGTATTCTGTTAATTATTATATAATTTACTACTTTACGAGTCCGGTAGCCGAGTAGATCGGTAGTCCTATTTGGTGGCTATGTCCGTGGGCTTAAATCGTGGATGCATAACCCGCGCCTCGCTGGTTCTTTTTCTCTGTATAAAATACCCCTTTCTGCAATAATTAAGATTCCTTAAATGGCCACGTTTAATGCCCACCATGGCTTCGGGTTCCTTATCGCTGATCTAGATCAGTGTTCGCCAAGTTGTAGTCAGGGCTGTAGAGTCGGAGTCAGAAAAATCATACGACTCTAACCAAATTTCTTAATTTTGTTTTATGATGTGTATTCAAACCACAATAGTCTATTCAGGAAATTCATAAGTATAAGGCCAATAATGAGGAAACCACTTGGGTCCCTAAACGACCCCCATCGAATGAGAAGTATTTTTCTCATCTCCGAGCCGCGAGAGTTTTAATCTCTTAATTTAGGAAGTTCCGTATTTAAGATGTTTAAATGCTTTCACTTTCCAATTAATAAATCTACAATTTTCTCTCATGCGCGACTGTGACAAATTGTGGTTTTTGTTCATTATAGTATTAATGAAATTGCATAATTTAATTTTTTCTTGTCATAATAACAATACCAATAGTTCCGCATCGCATGATTTTTTTTTTGCCAGAAATATAAATTTTATTTTTAATGCGCTAAAAATTTATAAATACTATCCATGATCGACTTTACAATAATAAATTTTCTATTTTATCGTCATCTTGGTATTAGTTTGTAGAAATGTACAGTGTGCAACGTCGTTGACTTCCATGACAGATCTCACGGGTTCAAAAGGTACGAAAAGCAATTTTAATCAGTAATGTTCGAACAATTCCTTCCCACCCTTCCAGTCATAAATATAATGCCTTTTTCATATTTTTTTTTATAATGCCTCTGATATTTCACACCTTAAAAGTGCATCAAAATTCTGGGTCTTTTTTCGCCCAGGAATCTGGAGCAACCAATTTTTTTAGTTGCTCCGCTCCGACACCTGAATACTTGCTCCAGCTCCGCCCCATCCTCCGCTGCAAATCCCTGATTTTTAATGAGGTAGACCACGCAGAAATATAAAAAGTGAGATTATGCATCGCTTGTCAGGTTAGCCCTCGTATCAAATGTTACCAGGGTTAAAAAAAACCATCAAATATTGAATTTATCATAAATTGAAAAAACGTCCCTGCACCAGCTTCGCTCCTGCTCCGCCCAAAAACTTATTGCTCCACTGCTCTGAGCTCCTGCTACGCGCTCTTCTCCAGATCCCAGTTTTTGACAATAATGTTTTGATACGCTACGAAATAAACCCTATAAGATGAGTGTAAAGCCGTAGCGGGTGGTGGTGGGTACGACGTTGAGTACCCTAGGGAATTTAAAAAAAAAAGATATTTTAGTGGCAATTTTTTAATGAGACTTCTAACTTTCAAAAAGCAGAAATTCCAAAAACGCTCTACTTTTTAAAGTTAAGTCCTTATATGTGTAGAATCAGAATGCAGTAAATTGATAGAATGCATTATGCTTCTCAAACGACGAGTGAAAATCATATCGAGTACAATCTTATTCAATGTACGTTGGATTTAATTATTGTGTTATGCCACTTTAATTTCACATGATATAAAAATGATTCAATAGTAAGTAAATAAATAGCTAACCAGTTCAAGTATTTAAAATCGCTTTCTTGAACATTACACTTTTGTGAATTTTGAGACTTACCGCTTTCTACTTCTCAGCCCCATAATTAATTATACATATAAATTATAATATGAGAAGCTGTGTTGTCCGGAAGTAATGTGACCTTCGTTCGCTTGTTTAATTACTAATTATAATGCGTTTAAATATATTGTATAATAGGCACGTAGCTGCATAATATAAGGTATTTTAAAGTTGCATGAAATTAGGGTTGCCTGATTCCTTGACACCGAAACCGGGACGTATTTTGTTTTGGTCACTGAAAATCCCGGGCCCTGGCCTTAACTATTTTCACCAATTAATTATTGTAGGAATTTTATTAATTGTGTGTAGGAGTTGAAAAAAAATATTTACCTAAAAATATATCAATATAATTTTCGGGAATTACTGTTTTCATTTTTTAAAACACAAATTCCTACCTTACTGTTATTTTCTTTGGCGGGCAGCACGACATATACTCACGTTTTACAGTGACCATCGATGGCTGCGCTATTGCACGTGTTTTTATATATTTTGTGTAACTTAATAACTGCAAGAACTCAATTTTATTTCTGAATAATGTAAGGTTATCTAAAACCGGTATTCTTGACTGTCTATTCGGGACGAATGGTTGAAACCGGGATGCCTGGCAACCCTACATGTGATGCAACGCTGAGATTCTATTCTACTATACTGACTATCGAGTAAAATGCAATTAATTTATAACAGGTTCATAAACCTTTCAACTGAGATTGAATGCAACGTTGCCGGCGTTGCTAGTGATAGACTATACAATACATATTCCTTCTAGTTCTCATATATTAGTTTATTCACATATTTACAAAATTAACTGGTTTTTTGATTTATGCTTTTTAAGAATTTTATGCCAGAAAGCTATTTAACTGTCATGCTTATTATTCACAAAAAAAATATGACTATAATTATAAAAGTGCTCTGCAACCAATGTGCCGCAAAACACTAGTGTCCCGTCAAGTGATTCCAGTTTTTCTGCTACACATTGCTTCCAAGTGAAAAAAGCTGCGTCAAACGAACAATTTCATAAATTATTTTTTCAATCGGTTTATAGATTTGTCTTGAAGGCATTGATGTCTGTAGTGTTGGCGTTTCCTCCCAAACTAATTAATTCTAAAAGCGAAAAGTGTGCTTGTATCTACCAACTAGTTCAGATACAAGAAAACCGCGGCCCACGAGCCACATCTGGGTCTGATTTCTGAAAAAGATTCTATTTTTTCCTAACGTAAATAAAATGGCTATTTATTTTTTTTGCAGGAAGAGTATATCAGTGTTGAAAGAGTGTAAACTTTAAAGACATCTTACTACTAAGCATAACGAATATGGTGCTGATTTAACTTCAGAATAAAAAAAGAAAACAATTAATGAATCGATTTATAATTTCAACAAAATGTGCTCGTGCGGCAAAGTTTTTACTGCCCATATAATTGCAAAAATCAAAACATCTTTATTCTGATTATATTCTTTAGTCTAAAGACTACATTAATGAATGTATAACTGAAGCTTGTTTTTCGTGTTGATAAATAGTGTATATGTAAAAATAGTATTTTAATTGTGGCCCGCCGTTCATTTTGAAATCCTGGATGTGACCTTCGCCCAAAAAACATTTGCCAGCCCCCCACCTCCCTCAACTAGTTCTAGGCCTGTCTCTGAAAAGGAGAAGTTGAGCACTTTATATAATTCATTGTAACTCAGTACAGAATATGTAAACATACTCTAAAACAGGGTTCCTCAGCGTGTTCCAAGGGGGCCACAGAGATTTCTTTTTGTTTTGGGGAGGCACAGTTTCGAGAGGCAACGGGCAAATTTTCAGAAATCCCTAAATTTCAGTGGTTTTGGATTCGAAATTCTCGGAAGAGCTTAAAAAAGTCCCACGCTGTTCGTTTGGGCAAATCCGCAAATTTCTGGGTTTTTGAAATTCGAATTCTTATGGGAAGACGAAACAACTGTATGGGGACCACAGAAAAGTAAAGACACTTAAAATGTTGAGAAACACTCCTCTAAAAGGTGTCAATTTGTTCACTTACGGCTTTATCAGGGCTGAGTAGTCCGAAAACGAGTCTCTCCTAAGTCTTGTGTATTTTTTAATATATTCTAAAACTCATACCTAACGTTTTGTATTTTAACTGAATTTAAAAAAAGAGTTAGGAGTCGTCCGTTTTTTACGACCTCGATTCTCCAGCCCTGGGTATATAGTATATTTCATGTTATATTCAAAATGAAAGATTGCACTTCATTCATTTTTTTTTACATTTTCCTCCTTGCACGTTATTTATACAGTGACAATTAAATTTTGTTTTGATTTTTTAAATGCTCACGATTGTACGATCAATTCCGATTTGGCTGTTGGCCGCATACGATGGTAAATTGCAGAACACACACCCGTTATAGTGATTCTCAAATCAAGCATTCGACTTAGAGCTCTTGGATAGATCTTAATTTATTACAATCATAAAAATAAACGTTCGATGCAATTAATTTGTCCAAACTAACAAACAGCGTTTGAAAGCATGTCGTGTTCAACGTGACGCCTTCGTGCAACATTTTACTTGGGTTAAAACAGATGCTATGGTCAAAATCAATTAAAAAAGTCATTGCATACTCGCCTGTTCGTGATGTCACTTTCATACTTCTTTTGGTCACGGAGTCATCTTCCAGTTTTGGTGGGCACCGCGCATGTTTTTTTGATCGTTTTTTTATATTATTCTATTTATAAAAAATCAACACGTTTCATCCTGCCAAAGTGCAGTGTTTTGAATGGCCATTTTATTTGATAATATACTATTTGTGGTCGGTTTCTTTTCGTTGGATGTTTTTGAAATTCGACCAAACGGGGGTAATGTATAAAATGAATTAAACACAGAGTGATATTTTTGTCAACTAATCAATGGATTGACTTATAAAATTGACTATTAATTCCTTCTAAATTTTGAAACACAATTTTATAGGAGTGATTCTACTTTGATTTTTTATCAACAATAAAAATTGTATATTTCTACCAATCACAATATGGTTCATATGGATTCCTTATGAAGCATCGTCCCAGAAATTGTTTTAACGACAACAGTTTGTAAGTCAATCGCTAGTATTCTCTCTTCAGAAATAATAAGAACAAAGAATGATTGGCCAGGTGTAGTGAAAAGTCAAATTAGGTCCGAAAGTTTCCGGCCTAGTGGTAATTATAATTATTTGTATTTTTGATGTAGTCACAGTTTACTTAGAAACATTTTGAGGACGGCTTGTTAGCCATAATATTACACCTCTGTAATATTAGATAATAATGTGATTTTTTCTTTAAACTGACCTGTTCTAATATGTTTGCGCAGAATCATTAGGATAATGCAAGTTCGTAATCAATCGGTGACGCCGCAATCAAGTAGGTCAGACATTACCAAAGTTTTCGAGAAACGGGCCGTATGAATTATTTAAAAAGTGGCCCGAACAAAAAAAAAATGTCGGAATCCTATTAATTTTTTTATAAAATAGTAAGTGCACAAAAAATATTTTTGTATTGAGATTTGGAGGGCAGATGAAAATCTTTGAAGGCTGGATCCGAACCGCGGGCGCTAGCTTTAAGACCGTTAAAGAAGACAAAAGAACATCTCAATAGATTTTGTATTTGTTATGCAATTAAAATTCCACGTACAATTTACAACTTGATGCCATAAGCGCACTAATCAGAGTAGTGTAAACAGTCGACCTTCCTTGTTACAATATTGTGTAACATCATGAAATGTTATTCGAAAGTTTAAAATTAAAAAAAAAAAAATTTGTATGTCACAAATAAAATTAGCATACTAAAAATTAATGTATGTAAATATATTATTTACCTTCGAGTGAGACTAGTCTGGCCTCAATGACAAAGTTGTTTACCTAGGCCAATTGTTTCAACAATGATAGTAGCCGTTTTATTTTATGTCGAAATAAAAATACGAGCGCACCTGCGAACACGCGAATCTCACGGTTTGAATCGTCGCATATTTGAACAGATATTGATACTGGCATTATCGATATGTATCTTTTTTATTCAAGACACTTTTAGGCATTACTATCACTCTGAAGATCGTGCGATATCTTCGAAATGTCAATTCATAGAAATGAAACGACTTTTTTTCATGATTATGAAACCTGCGATTTTTTAAATATATTTTACTTTATTTGATTAGTTCTTTTGCTCCATATACGATAAATATTGCCTCCACTAGGGATTGAAATACCGAGCGTAGACATTATTATTAGTACCGGTATTGCAAATATTGAATGACTGCCATGAAAAAATATATCATAAATATAAACGGGTGATTTTCATAAATAACTTACGGTTTCATAAAATGATAATAAATCATTGAAAGGCTAACCAATTCCGGAACCAGTCGATTTCGATTAATTTTAAATACCGAAATACCGGTATTTTTTCATTTTAAAACCCGTTATTTCGGTATTGAAATTATACGAAAAATACCGGTATCCCGATTTAGATAATACCGGTATTACAATTAGGGTTGCCAGATTTCTTGCAAGTGAATCCGGGACAATTGTCCGATTTGCTGACTTTCGAATCCAAAAACCTAGAAATTTACCGATTTGCCCAAAATACCAGCGTGACTCGTTTTTTTTTAGCTCTTCCGAGACTTTCGAATCGAAGTTAAATAGTTTTCTCTAAATTTCCGGGACAATTTAGTACTCATCCCGGACAGCGATTCCAATTCCGGGACAATCCCGGCCAATACGGGACACCTGGCAACCCTAATTACAATCCCTAGTCCCCAAACGGTATATCCAAGATTCGTGTGCTTCCTCCTAAGTAATCCCAACATCTCGTTGCTCCGCCGAGTTCAATGTAGAGACCCTAATAAAAAAATGAAAAATGCGGGAAAGTTTTAAATAATACAAAAAAAATGTCTTAAAAAATTTGTGTATTTATTTCACTTATATGGGTATTTACTTTCTTTCAAAGGTACTTTAATTTATAGTTACTTCAATTTTAACAAAGCCCCACTCAAATTCGCGTACTTTTCTAAGTTAACTCTTTTCCAATCAAGAATCTAACGAAGCAACCAAGTAGACGAAAAGTTGACAGCTTTGTCAATTCGACTGGAAAATAATATCTACCATGTTATAATGTAATTTGCTAAATTTCAACCACTTCCATTCAAATGAGAAGTTCTTTGTCGGACCACATTTTTGTCATCGTCCTCGAAAGATAAAAACAAAACAAGAATGACAATAAGCTACCACCGAATGATCGTTCATTGTCTGTTGATCACAGCCGCGTGTCATGTCTGCACACTTCAGCGCCTTCATTGTTTCAGTTTGTTTTTTTTTCTAGGGATTTCGGCCGATAAATTAATTAAGGCAAGGCGTGAATCATTTGACAACTTGTAACATAATATTCTTTAAATTTTCAAATTGTTAACACTCACACAAGTTTTGTCACTAACGTAAGAATGTACAAAATTTGAAGGATTCAAATTTATTTTTTGAATTTCTACTAAGTACCTTCAGACAAAATCGTAAATTACAGAATATTCTTTTATAGAAGTATAAAGCACTTTCAGACATGAAGACATAAAAAATTCAATCCCGAATCTCAATTTATACACGATTTTATATTGAATGTTCAATATAAAATCTTGACAATTTTTCAATCCCGAAATCCCGGGATCACAAAAAGGGCCCAAGGATCGGATGCCCTAGTACAGGGGTGAGGAACCTTTTCTTTTCTAAGGGCCACATTCATTTATCTGATTCAACATAAAACCGCAGTAAACATTGACACTAGGGAATGTTTGGCCGGCGATTTTGAAAAAATTTCATGCCAATTTCTAAAGCCCAAAAATTACCAGCGTGGGACCTTTTTTTTTTTAGTTCTTCCAAGAATTTTAAAATCCAAATTCTCGAGAATTTACGATTTTACAAAAAATAACAGAATTGGCCGATCAAGTCAAAAGGCCGCAGGTTCCTCACCACTGCCCTAGTACTTACTGTGAGGGGTAAACATTCGGGAATTGGAATAAATTAATAAACACTGGGCAAAAGTATGCCTGGCATATTATTCTTAATAGCCTTGTGCAGTGTTGCGTATCAAGAAAATCTTTATTAGTTATTAAGAACCATGTGATGGAACTAATTATGAGTTCAATTATATCCACTTAATATTGCTGGAACTCTTATTATTGTTTCTGTGTGCTGAATGATTGCGAATTTACTATCGTCTATTACTCTTCAAGGTTTTTCTATTGTTTTTCCTAACTTATTAACAGAAGCGGTTTTTTCAACAGTAAAAATAATTACACAATACACTTTTGTACAAGAAACTGATTTTTTCTTGTCGTTACTTTTAACATTAAGACCATTTCGTACGTTTTACAGTTTTTTTACACGACTCTTAACTACAATCGACCGATGTCACGAATCAACTCTTACCAAGCATATAGACTGGAAAGGAAAAAGGACGTAACCCACAGTTTTTCCAAAACAGGTTTTTTTTCGATTATCACAAAAGGATGCAAGCTGCGAATGCCGAATTAGTATCTAAATTTAGCTACGAACAGGCAGTTTTCTTGTGTTAACCGCCAATTTCTTATAAATTTTGTCACGTCATAATATCAAAACTATTATGAACACCACTTGAACCATTGACAGATAATGTGCATAAAATGTAAATAGATTCTTTATCATCCATACATAACCCAGCGTAAAATTCTTTATTGGACACAGGCGGGTAATAGCCATTTCGTTGCGGGTATTTCATATATTTATTATAACGCGATGGTGCTGTCGATAAGTGGATAATATAATAGATTCGTTCGCTTTATTCATAAATGGAAAATTACTTCAAACATCTCAATTGATTTAAAAAGTACCCGCCATATTCTATTCTCAACGGTTTTACTTGACCTTGAGACGCTTTTGACGGACAGGGCGACCATGGCAGGTGTTAACGAATTTTATGTAATACAATATTTCTTATGCAGTTGAGGACAACGTAACTGTTCTGGTAATAAATTTAATTATATGATTAATAAGCAACAGTTATTAACACATTCATTGAATCAATAATAACCTGTAACTGTTTCGCGACATAGGAATAAACTAGTGGAGAAGGTAGCTTTTGTTGACAATGTAGGCATACATGGTAGTATTTACTAAAATACTAGTAATTTTCTACTAGCATACATTTTTAATTACCTTTGACCGCTGGTTTTATTTAAATGCCTCATCGATGGCTCAATAAGTAAACATTCAAGTGAATAAACCTGAAGATATATCAAACACAAATTTTAAAACAAATAATACCACCCAAAACGTTTTCATGACGACTGTCACAACTGAATGTATAACTAATTTCGTCGGATCTTGATCAATGTTCCCTCTAATTTTTGAAAGGTTATGTGCGCAAAAGACATTGGCTGTGCAACTTTGACAAGAAATAAAAAGATTTGTCCGCCACTAAACCTACTAAACAAAAAGGTTGATGTTTAATAATGACAATAATTAAAAACACTATTTAATCTCAATTAATTTATTCTGGTGGTGGTATAGCTGATGTAATTTTTGTGCGCTCTGTTGTAATATATGTGCGCGCACTCGACGAGTTGTGTGCGCGCGCACACGCGCACAGCTTAGAGGGAACACTGACCTTGATGCTACTACATATTTGTCATTATATAGCGAAATGTATGACAAAAGTCTTTAGTAATCATATGATTCAAAATAATACCGAAATCGCAAAATATTGTGAAATAAATGACAAGTTACAAAATCTTATGTCACAAATAAAGCATACGAGGCACAAAAGGAGTCGTAACAAATTTTAAATCATTTACATAAAAATGACATGATTGTCTTTATCTAATATCTTGAAATTCTATAATGATTTTTGTATTGAGATAAAATTTTATGTGCATAGTTAAATTAACGTATGGTTTTTTTTATTATCAATTATATTATGTAAATGAAATATTTAAAATAAAGTATCCCATTTTTCAACAATACATTTCATCAAGTTAGTTTTCATTTCTGATTCTAAAATAATTTAAATAAATGCGCATACATATTCAACTATCTCTCTCTGTTCTTAATAATTTTGCGTAGCTAGTATTACCGAAGCAAAAACTGGATATACAAATTTACTACATGTGTTTTTTTACAATCCATAATCGGTAGAAATTTTAAAAATAGCTTCAGTTACTTTTTCGTCTTTAAATGAAAGTAATAGGCATAAAAAAATAAACAAGCACTGACCACTTTCTCATGGTTAGAACGTTTAATCCTTTTGTATACATAAGCGTTTATAAAGCTAAATTTCCCTCACTGTTAACAAAGTGATTTTTTTATTGTGAGTAATTGTGTCACGATCAATCTTCTAGTAGGATAGTCTTTGTGCGATTTATTGTTTATGAAATAAGATTTTTTTTCTGCTTGCTTTCTGTATTTGATTTGTTATTATGATTACGATTGATTTGAACTTTGTTGAACTTCATTTGTGATATAAAATTAAATTTGAAAACTTTGTTACTACACTTGTTGTGTTACAAATTGTGACACGTGTTTCGCCTTCTCATGAAACATCATCAGACATAACAAGGCAACTGTTGGTCTGATTATGCTTATTGAAAAGAGAAAACACCTGTTACAATTTTTAACATAAGTGGAGGAACGAAAGTTTATCGAATATAATTTTATATTAAAATTATGTTGATTACTTTAAATCTGAAACATTAGTCAAGTTTAAAATTTGAATCCAAGAAGCACCATCTCTACCTAGTAATTGTGGATTATAGACGTATATAATAAATATGGTTTTCTCATTTAACTTGCTGTTATAATATAACTCACAAAACATATAAATAAACTCATACCTGTTAATAAATTATGCGCACCCTATCGGAATTCAACATTGAATTTCGAACGTCGAATACCGTGATACAATCTGTTTGGCCGTTGGGCTACTATTTAAAGTTGAATTATCAATATGCCAGTTAGCTTTTAATAGATAACACAACATAACTGACATAACGTTTGCACCTAATAAGTCATTTTATTAAATGTCAACCGCATTGCTAGACTGTGCAGCCTTGTTGATTGTTTAATTGTTACTACATATTCGAAAACGTTTTGTTTACACTGAATTCTACGTCTCGTAGAAAAAACTATTACGAACAGGATTCCTCACACTTACAATATAATGAATTGATCTACCTATATAGATGGGATTTTAAAAAGTAAATAATGGTTAACCACTTGAATACCAAGCGGACACCGGTGACCGGAACATATGCAAGCGAATACGGATGTCCAAGACATTTAAAAAACCAAACACTTGGTATTCCAATAGAATATAAGCAATATTTTGATGAATATGTATAGTGCTAACTATACAGAGTCAATATAGGTTTTTAAAATATCGAATTCGAGTGTATATTAGGCAAAATTATTTTTCTTAAAAACACGCAGTATCTGGGACATATTAATGATTTGTTTGCACGGTATTCAAGCGGTTAAAACATAATAGTATCTACTCAGATAAGAAATCGCCTATTTATAGAGATTTGCATGTACATACCGGCATTGTGTAAGAGTAACAGTGGCTTACTTTTAACCCTGTAACTGGAATAATACATACATTTTATTTCAACTTCACAGGGCCGTATCGAGACCCTTTTGCAACTTGGTCAAGTAGTAGATTTTGCACCAAAATTTCGGTAATACCTATTTGTCTTTAAAAAATACTAGCATCAATTTAACGCCCTATTCGCTAGCCCCTGGCCATACCCCTGAAACTTCCCCGTTGAGTTTATTGATTGAATTGTCATTTACTTGGTAGAACTTCATTATCGACGTTAAAAATAAAACTTCACGACATCATATGTCAACCAACCAATGTAATCCTTGTGAAACTAAATATTATACTGAGCTATTTTGACCCAAGGATTTGTCGTTGGATCGTACGGCCCAGTGGTTAGCGTTGTTGGCTTCCGTGCCGGATCTCACGGGTTCGAGTCCCAGTACAAACTGCATTCGAAGGCATGGGTGTTTGTGATGTCTAAAAACTCCCGCCACCTTTCCGATCCTTCAATAACTGCGCATAGCGAGAGAGATAGGTTAACCACTAGTCCTGTCCTAGCCTTATCCTTCTTATCTTACTACGCTCTTTTTAGGAAAAGAGAGGTTGAGCGACTGAATAATAAACAGTTCTCGTAGATTAACTTGTTGTGTCACCTCTAATAGGAGGACATATGCTACACAATGGGAGCGGACACGTTGTCTAAAATTTTGGCAATCACGTTTAAAGCATTTTAATTTATTATTTTAATAGAATATAAAAACTAAAAATACAGTTTTTATATGATATATGAGATGTAAGAATATTATGAATTTGATTTTAATGAAGACGAAATCGATTGAAAATGAACCTTAGAAAAGTTATTTATTTATTGATTTAAAATAAAAAATGTACGTTCAACACATACCGTATACTTATCAAGTACCATAGATTTTTCTAATTATAAAATTGAATAAAGAACACGGACATTATTTATTGCTAAGTGCAATACAATATGGCGGACAGAGTCGACATTGCTGTCATGCTTGTATGTCGGTCTTACATTTATTTATTCAACTCTTGTTGAATCAACTTGATTGCTGTAATCATTTCACAGTTATTCTAAGGTATTTGTGGCGAGTAGGTATTTCCTTTTATTTCACTGCGAATTGGGCCAGAGGAGCAAAAAGAGTTGAGCCGAGAGGCTGGCCCAGGTATCTACCTGCAGAACCCACTAGAGGCGAGTCAGTGACGTGAAAATAACATGGACCCGTAAAGCTGCATTTTATATGTATGCCAATCAAAGCTGATCGTATATTACAGTGATTCCCAAACCGTTGGAAACAGGCGCATTCATAGTCGACAAGAAACTATTTTTAATGTTTGTCTTTTTATTAACTAAATGATTATGAGTTTATCGTGGCTTATGGGTCACGATTAGATACAAGTGAATAAAGTTGGCTTGGCAATATATTATATACACATATAGGTATAGATAAGGTTTAATGAATATATTTAATTTTAAATTTAATATTTGACATTACAGGGAATCAACCCAGACCCATCTGATCGGTAGAGCAAGCTCTAACCAACTAGACCACAGCGGGCGATATATTTTGGTTATGCCCCCTATAAATAACAGTAGCATACAGACCAGGAGTGATCACATCTTTATTGTAGGAGCGACTAGTAACTAGTCACTAGTTGATACAATTATTGATTACGATCGGTTGATATCGCTTGTAATTATATCATGAATTACATGCGAAGTATTAAAAGCCGTTGTATAGGTTCGCAATTGGCCAAAAATACCTGTTTGAGATAAAGCATAGTTCTGATGATGGCGCACACCGAAATAGCTATAAACTCATTTTATAAAAAAATGTAGAACTAAATACGTTTATATTTTTTACTTTATTTAATCGTATTGATTTTTCAATACTATTTAATGAAATTCGAGGTTTATATTAACACCGACCTACTGATTACATTTTAGTTAATCATAATTAAATTTATCATGTTTACATTAAAGCTAACCTGTTAAAAATTATCAACAAAAACATTTATGTTAAGTTATTGATGAAGTATCTCTTTCATAATAAAAACATATTTAAACATTTTTTTTCTTATTTCTTATTAAAATCATTGTAAGTATATCCAGTGTAGATTTTCAATATTACTATAGATCTATAAGCATAATTTATATAACTTACAAAATGATTTTTTTCGATATCAAATTGATAGAGCTTAAGGTCCTAGGGCGCGTTAGTGTCAAAGTGCTTCGAGTCTCCTTCATCGCTGATGTTTTAGTTATCTGCATTACTATTCTATTTCTGCCATCGGAAGCCGTTATCGTTTCAGATGTGGACAATCCACAGTGAAGCCAGTTCACGTAAACACCATTTGTATTCATATATGTTTTTATTATATATACATATCGACTTTGGAAAGGAAAAAGGACGTAACCCACACATATCAAATTTACCAGGAGGCGCAAAAAACGTGTTATGACGATTTTGGGCCATATACAAATTATGAATTATACACAACTTTGAAGTGCACGGAATCTTCTATACTGGTGTTTAATTGACATAATTTAATATTAATTAAAGAAATTGTCTAGTAAAAACCTTTTTTTTCAAACTTAAATGCTAAATTTAGATACTAATTCGGCATTTGGAGCTTGCATCCTTTTGATAAAACGTTTTTTCAAAAAAAGCTGTTTTGAAAAAACTGTGGGTTACGTCCTTTTTCCTTTCCACAGTCGATATATATGAACCTCTCTTTATACCGAATCCATACATATAAATACATACGTTCACGCAATATAGTATACAGATGTAAACTGAAGTCATTTTCATCATGCTGTAATCTATGGTCGTGTTTATTAATTTTAAGGTTTTCGGTAGAAAACTAACGTACTGTCACTCACTTCATGCATATTTAAAGATTAAAATATGACCCAATATCGCAGTTATAAATTATTTAGTAATCATGGAAAAAAGAAAGTAACTTATAGTTTTATAACTTCATTCATTTTAGTATTTAATTTTTACCACCAATTTCGAGGTTATGTTTTTTTTTACATTTTAGCCGCATTCTTTATTCGAATTAGTCTGCTCTCGTTTTGAGTAGAATTATATTTACCTTCTTAAAATTCCAAAGACAATAAATATTACTGTTTTCTGCGGTTACCTTCTGCACACTTCTCGAGTCGCCCATAGAGAATTTTAAATCTGACAGCGTTATTTATTGGCTTATTCTCAGAACTTACACACGTTTGATTGTAAGAACGTTGCTAAATATTATGAATAATAAATTTGTAGGAAGGTCGTTCCCTGTGGTTTTTTTGTTGGATCTATTTGAGAGCTATAGAATGCGAAAAAAACCAGTCTAACAATTCAACAAATAGATTGTCGAATTAGTCTAGGGCTGGGCCATTTACGTAGTAATTTACAATGCGTTTAATTTAATAGTGATTTCAACATTAAAACCTTCTGAATAAAATATAATGTATGTGGATTAAACTCTAACATAGGTTTTTAATTTCCGGAATATTATTCGCATTCAATATTGATTACAAAAATGTGGTTAATAATAATAATATATTAACCCATTTTTGCCAAGTGTTCCAATATTGGAACATTTAGTGTTTTTACTTCCACTCCTTTTATGCATGACGTAATAAAAGTTTAGATTGTATCAGTCTCAATCATTCTACAGCTAACAAGTGTGGGGATCGTTTCGTGTAGTATTTTTTCAGATTTGAACCTGTCGGAGTAAGCAGTGTTTTTTTATTTGCATCAATTACGGGCAAAAATGGGTTAAATATTCTCAATGCAATACATGTACACCCAAACCCCGATTTACGTGGTGGATGAAATATAATCGGGAAATACATATATTACAGTTTAACTATAAAATATGTCTTTCCTTATCAAGAAATAGAATATATTTGTATTTTTATGTATTTAATTAAATATACACGATAACATTCGTAAAAAATCTAACTGTCAGTGTTGAATATATTTTTAATCTCTTTTTCCCTTAATAAAATTAATAATTCTCTGCATAATGACAATTAGTGGTGATCCCATGTTGCGGTAAGCATCGGAATTAGGTTGCTGCTAGGGACTTATTGCATAATATTTGTCCGCTGTGACAGCCCTAAAACACTGCTCGTTTCATTCTCAGATAACCGAGAAAGACTATTGCATAGTAAGAAAGCAACTTGGTCAGGTAACCACAAGTACTCGTCATACGGTCAGTTTGTTCCATATGCATTTTTCAACAAATTTAATTACATAGTTTTTTATATCAATGCAATAAATAGCGTCTCAGTTAATTTGAAATTGAATTAAAGCAATATTTATTTTCGGTTAAAATATTTTAGCGAGATTAACAGGCCGGTTTGAAAAGGAATTATTAATTTCTTATGTCCATGTCTCATAACATTATTTTATTTTTGATGGGCCTCAGCACTCTCAGTAGTTGTGGAAATGGTTTGAAATTAATATTTTTAAACTGTAAACAAGCTGGGATTGTCGAGTCCGTGGTACAGTGGTCAACGTCGTTAGCTTCTGTGACGGATTGCATTGGTTCAAATCACAATACGAATAGCATTTTTTCAATTGATTAATCTATTCAAAGGCATGGATGTTTGTGATGTCCAAAAAAAATTTTCCACCCTTCCTATTCTAAAATAACAAAGAGAGCAATCAGTTAACATCAAGTCCTGCCCTAACCTTATTCTTTATATCACTACTCTCTACGAAAAAAACATAAGTTAAGCAATCGAGTACCACGCAGTTCTCGTAGATTTTTTTTGTTGTTGAGATATCTCACTTGGAAGATCATATTTAACAAATTTGAAACGGAAATGGATTTTTAAAAATGAGTGACCAAATTAGATTTTTTTAAAAATAGTTTGAATACGTTTGTACCTACTTACTTTATTTTCAAAATTTTAGATAATGACTAGTTATAGCTTGTGTACATTGCATTCTTAAAATATTTGTGATATATGAAAATTCGTGGAATAAAATGATAAAAAACACAATCAATCAAAACGAAAAACCCGATAAAATGAGATAATTTGATGCACCATTGTTTCGTTGTGCCATTTTTACATTTGTAAGAACTCATAATTGAACTTGTTCCTCGAACAGAACTTGTTACTCGCGTAGGACGTATGAGTCGCCAGTTCCAAGGGCTGTTCGACTGATCAACTCATTGCCTAGAGAAGAAGACATTTTCAGTGACAGTATTTGTGAACTATTAAGTTTTATTTCTTGATTTTGTATGTTCATTTTGATGTATTATGTACTGTTTTTTATTTTATATATATTTATTAAGTGCACGGCGAATTGGCGTCAGCTGTAATGTCATGTACTGTACTTTTAATTTTTAAACAAATAAACAATGCTTGGTTATTTAAAACTAAAATGGATATAGATGAAACTGATCATGTATTCTCGCGACAGGTAAATACAGGTAAATGGATACTCGCAGAAGACGCCGCGAGGAATGCCGAACGGACACCCTTCCCTTCGATCCCCAAACCCCTTCACCACTCACCTGCTTATCCCTTACAGGTGCATCCTCATTGCAACCGTTTCCAAACACATGTTCATGGCGTTTGGGAATGATATATGTTATTATAGCACATCATTTGTTGCTTCTTTTTTTTCCTAGACCAAGCTGCATTTCAAATTATGAGATTTAGATTCAAAATTTATTTTCTTTACCTTTGTTTTAGCCGCGTCGTATCGTACAGAAGCGAATGCTGCCAACACACAACACTTACATAAGTATAGCAATAAGTGTACGGAAAATTGGTCGTATGATATTGATCCCTTATAATTTATCGCATAAACAACTAAAAATTCATCTCAAAAATAAATCTAATCAAAATTAGGTTTATGATCCAAATTTATGTTATGATTCAATCACAATTTAGCATAGAAATATAATTGCCATTGGCAAAAAGATGGAGCGTAGTACAAAAATCGTTAAACTTTTAAACAACTGGAAAACAAATATAATATATATCAGGGATGGTGAACCTTTTTGGGTCCGCGTGCCAAAATCCTCAAATATTTGTGTGCCGTGCCCAAGCAGTAAGTTTTTTTTAACAAAATAGAAAAAATAAAACTTGATTTTTTAAACGATTGTCGTTTATCTTGGGAAACAATTTAAAATTAATAAAACGGAATAAATATAATCATTCACGGATTATTCAATCACAAATTAATTTTTTTAAACTTGATTTACTTGGAAATCGTCCGCGTGCCATCCAAATTCTCAAACGTGCCACCTCGGGCACGCTTGCCATAGGTTCGCCATCCCTGATATATACAGTGGCGGATTAATCTATAAGCAAATGAAGCGCGCTGTTGGGTCCTCAAAACAGCTTATATAATATAACCCATATACTTTTTGTTCGGATTTTTATATAGTTATATTACTTTACTCGGAATTTTCCTACTTTTTTATGTTATCCGAAAAACAGGTCATCCAAATTTTATTGCGCCTGACGCCTCCTATATGCTTGATCCGCCACTGAGTATAAAAGTGTTGAGCGTCGCATCACGCTATCTTTCAAAACCGTCAAGCTCATGCGATGGATTGTCCGCGAGCAACTCTGCACGGCTAATTTTTCATTGAAGTCCTTAATCGTTTTAGGCAGTTCATTTCACTCAGTTTCGACTCAACAACAATGTTTTCTCGTTGTCTACATTTTATTTTCGCTGTCGCCGTGGGTCGTTCCGTGACGTCTAAGTTAGGCTCCCTAAAAGATTCTTCTCCATACATTCTTGATTTTGCTAACCGGATTGCAGGACTTCAGAAGATCCACTTAACTTAACATGATGGATATTTTTTTTTATAGCCGGATCAAAATTCGATGAAACAATTTGCACATGACGTTCCGTTTGTCAAACACTATATTCTAAAATCCTGTTGTTTTATTATTTACGTATTGAACTATCACAAATGTTTGTCCAAGGTGAAATCTGATACTGTTTTGTGGTCCAGACCATGCGCATGAAGAAAATAAACAAAGTGAAGTAACTAGTTTAATAAACAAAAACAAAAATGTTGTTCTTTTTTAAAACGTGTAATTGATACATGCGCATCACCTCAGCCTGACGCTGTGAGAGTCATAATTTACGCAAGCACGCGAATTTATTTTGTTGGTGAGAAGTGAGGTAGTCCGTAGTTTCTGAATCTTTTTGGACCCGAAGCCCCTTTTGAGTCCATGCCCCCCATACCCGTAGTAATTAGTTTTTTGAGACCAGGGACATAATCATTTCGGGATTGATGGACTGGGAAAAAAGTGAGAAATTGAAAGATTCCTAAATAATTTTCAACTCTGAAAATTTGGCTCGCTGGCAGGTTTTAAAATTTTACCCAGGAATTTATCGAATTCTCAAAATGTGGGACCTTTTTTTAGCTCTCGCGGAGTTCAAAAAAAAATTCACCGATAAAATTTCACAGGGAATTTATAGAATTGCCACGTGGCCCCAAAAACTGCACTGTGGTTCCCATAAAAAAATTAAAGTTAGACATATGGTCAACGATTTTGTTAACGACTTATTCAGGTGTTGACTTCTTGTCATATTCTCAACAGTATGCAAGTAATAAATAATTGAAAATACCGATTTTTTAATATCTAGGAGTCAAAGAAACATTGGTATTAAAAGTACATATTCCACAAATAACCATCCCTAACTTTCTTCAGCATCCGACAAATTGTAATGGAATATAACATAGTACTACACTGATTAGTCTCTTATGTCGTTAATTGTCTGAAGATACCTTCATTTACCAACGAATACGGCTGGTCCGACGTTAAATTATTTTTGAACTACAAAATGTTGTGTTTTAGTTGCTTAAATAAATGAAACGACATTTCCTGCAATAAAGTGACGTTTAAATGTTCCATTCTCAAAAAAACGTCAATTTCAAACCAATTAACTGTCGAAAACGTTCATTTAACAAAATGCCGCCTTCTTTATTATGTTGGTACTACCGGATGTAAAGTCTTCGAATTTGACAGAAGAACTTAATTATTGATAATTAAATGTATGCTTACAAAATAGCCTTTTTACTTTATCTCTACACGGTTATGATTTAGTCACCTCCACACAACGTACAATATGAAACTTCTAATAACATTTGACAACACCTTTACTCTTTAGCGTTTAGCCCAGTCTTTCTTAACCATTCGAAAGAATCGCCCCCTTAAGCAGAAATAAATTATCTACCGCCCCCCAAAATGCCATTTATTGCTATGTAAGTCATATTACTATTTTAATAATAGCGCACCCCAAATTCTGAAAAATTAAAAACGCCCCCTCAGACTTTTAAACGCCCGCCAGGGGGGTGGTACCGCCCCCGTTCAGAACCACTGGTTTAGCCTAATATAAAACAGCACGGGATAAAGTGCAAATCAGCTGTTAAATTTAATCTTAAATATCCGCAGACCAGTGAAAATTGGGAAAATATTTCGCGAACCGGTGTCAACCAGATACACACATTTACGTACAATCAGTTCTCGACCTACGACTATTCATGGACCGGCAATAAACTCTTGCGGTCCGGTGCCGATCCGCGGATCACAGGTTGAAGAACACTGCTCTAGTCAACGTTTTGGGGTTTTCGTCTTGTTCTGTTTCTGCTGCTGAGTTGGAATCCCTGTACGAAATTTTTCATAAACGGATTTTTTAATACAAAAATTCCTACCCGTTCAATCCAAAAATCGGAGCATTGCAAAAGCGAGTATTTAACTACTAGCCATTTCCGAGCCTTACCCTTCCAACCTTACCATTTCCGAAGGAAGCGTTAAACGAATAAAAAACAACCAGTTCTTTTTTGGTTGAGATACCGTGTCTTTTTGAATGAATTTATACGAAATGATATGATTATAAATGTTCACATGCTAAATTAAAAAAATATATTATTTATACTGGAGCTCTTTTTTATGAAGCAGCGTATTGCACTATTTAGTTGAATTTATGAAACCTTTTGCTTGTTTTACAAGAGATAAGTTATCACGATTCATAGGGGTAAACATGTGAAAGGCTTCTCAGACATATTGCAAACCTAAAAGGCTTCTTTCTATTATCCCTTGCGAAAGGGGTATTTTTTATTAAGCTGGGATTCATACAGCGGCGTAGCCACCTACCTCATAACAGTCATGCAATACACGATGTACAAGCAAAGGGAGGGGCCAAATGTCTACATACTTATAGATAGAGGGGCCTTCTGCGACGTTTGTATGTGGGTCCCAATTTTCTAACTACGTCACTGGATGCATATTACAAATGTACATCGATATTTTAAAAATGATTATAGTATTCGCTGGCTCGCAAAAAAATTAACACAAAATCATCGCAAAACATCAGTGGTCGATACAATCGCAGGGCTCTTGTATAAAGGAGTGTCCTCCCCCACCTGGTACGGATTTTAAGCAGTTATACTGACTACTGAGGACTATCTATGGCACACCAGTGATGCTTTTAAATGATTGACAGGAGTGATTCAGGAGCAATGCACTTGAATGTAAAAAATATTTATTGTAATAGTAGAGATATCTTTTTTTTCAATCAATCTATAGGTTTTGTGGTCAATGTCAAATCTACGTCCCGCCACGTTAGCGAGAGTTATTCGCTTACTGCTATTTCTTTCCTAGCCCCATCCTTCCATCCATACTCTACCTGAAATTGAGTGACTGATCAAAACAACTCTCAACAATGTGTAAACTGCTAATGGAACATCTCAGTGGAAGTTGTTTTTACGAGAATTGATTTTTTCATTCGCTCAACTTCTCTTCGTGGTAGCTCTTTCAACCTCGATAACAACCAGTTGTCGCAAAAGACCACAATATTAGGGCTGCCAATCTCGGGAACAGGTATCCCGAAATCACGGGATCGCTTAGTAGTGATCCCGGGATTTCAGAATTCATTATAACACGTAAAAATCCTTAAGTAGAGCTAAAAAAAGGTGTTGTACTTCTGGATAATTGTAGAATCTGTCAATTCGCAACTTTTTCAGAACACGGAGCCAAAAAAATGCTTTCTGAGTTCAATCTGTGATGGAACAATCTGACACTATTTGAATGGGTGGAGCTAAAAAAAAGGTCTTCGAGTTGACAATTATTTTGGAAACAATCAATTCGTCATATATTTCGCCAGTGAACAATCCCGAGATTCCGAAATCCCTGGATCAAAACAAGGGTCTGGATAAGATGCCCTAGTTGAGATGCACCATTAGGTGTCCACAACTCTAAATTGGAATCGAACAAAATGTGCTTACAATTAGTTGATGTGGTTTTTAAGATTTTTTCAACTTCGGCAATCTCGCTACCGAGCAAAGAAAACAAATAATTATCAATTAAAAAGAAAATGTTACTTAACAGCTTAACGACCGCACGTTTTTTTATATAGAATTTCACCTGGCGGCGAATTTTGCGAAAAATTCGCAAAAATTGTAATTTTACTAATTTTACTATAATTTGTAAACCAATTGAGATATCTTTACCAAATTTAATTTTCTTAGCTTCCAGATACTTCGCCTATACGCATATATGCGACTGCCGGCCAGCAGCCTTTGTTTTTCAAAGACTCATGCGCGTCCGCGGTCGTTAAGCTGTTAATTTCCTGATGAGGAACCAATTAATTTTTACTGCACTTCATCGTTGATAATACAAAATCTATCCACTTCGGTTTGATAAACTTCTTTTTTATATAAGTTATCTGGTTTATACACACAAGTGCAACAGAAAAGGCGTATATGAATTTCAATATTTATACATTTGAATCTTTCACGTATCTCACGCCTTCTCATTTTAATCTAAAATAAACATCAAAAATAATGTGTTGCAATGCTAGTATGTATATATTTATTTTATCTACAATAATACATTTAACAGGCATGGGCAACCTTTCCTAGGTCTGGGGCCAAATTATCATTCTGTCTCCGAGTCAAGGACCAAATTATTAAACATAATAAAGTAATATTAAATTAAATAAAACACGTTGCTATTTCTTATATGTTAGTGATCATGAACTAGTAGAGTGGAGCACTGCAAGCGCCCGTGTCATTTCCATTATTTAATCCCTCTCTGGAACTATTAATTTCTTTCTCTAATACTTCGTCAAGATAAATCAGGGCCGGACAAAATAGCTCGGCGGACCGGTGGTTGCCCATGTGTGACATATAACATCAAGCATTTTAGCATGTTACTTTATTTTAAAACATAAAGTTAGTTGAATAATTCATTTTACAAGAGATACTGTGTATGTATAAAATTCTAAAAAATGTTGATTACGTATTACCTTTTTCATGGCTCGTTACACAGCGGATCGCGAGCCACTTGCGGCCGATTAATAATATTAAATTAGAAAATTAAACTGCTACGAGAGTAATAATTTTTCAAGTTTGAATCATATAAATGGGATATTTAGAAGTCGAATAACCGATTATATTATATCTCGGAGTTGTTTTGAAATATTGTGTGTAATTTAAAAATAGTCCATCGCTTTGGAACGTAACCTTACAAATATCTTAAATATCAAAACTGTGCTCAAATAATACACATTTCCCTGACAGCATATAATAATATGGAAAATTCATACAATACAAAATAAAAAATAATCACTTTGTTCCTGTTGCTTTTTTTCGCCTTAGCGGCTTTCTTACGTCTCTGGGTAAACAGTTATTAAATCTTTTTTAGATTTATCCACTGACCAACTTATTAGAGGAGGTGTCCAATGGATTTTATCGCGTGTTTGTTATTGTATAAACTTTACAACATTCAATTGACAGGAAGTTTGTTCTACTATATTCCAATCAATAAGCCGCTTTTGAGAATCTGTTATGAAACATAACTATGAAGTAAGCTTCCAACAAATCACGTATTCTTTATTTGAAATTATGAATAATAGTGTTGCTTTTTATAAATGCTGTGATTCGGTTGGCAGTAGCCCTCTGTCGCTAATAATTGTAATTAGATAACTCGCGTGTCATACATAAAATGGCGTATTTTTCAAATAGTGACTTTTGGCCTAATCTGCCGTAGTAAGTAGTGTTACTAGCGAAGGCTTTTATCCTTCAGCTGTCTATCGGTGGCTTATTACTAGGAATATTCGCCTCAAATCAGTCTCTATTATAAACATTGTATAATCCATATAACGTATACATGAATTTCATTATTATTAAGTTCGTCGACATTCACGCTCATGCTTCTGAATTAACAATTCATACTTTGTTTGGTATATGAATTATTATTCAAATATTCCATATCAGTCACTGATTTTAACGAGGTGTACGGTAAAAAGGGTCGATGGATTTGTTCAACTACGTGAACTGACCGTACTGCTTTTTCGTAGCATAACATTGTGTTTACAGATGTTTGAATCCAATAGCTGAATACGTATAAAGAGATATAACGGCAAAATTAATATTCTGAGAAATGAACTTTTTTTAATTGATTGATTCGATTGTGATAAGAACATGGCGTTACCATCAGTTTCAATTAGCTATATTTTTCCTTATGACGTTCATCGCAAGAAAGTTGTGATGTTATTATGATATATTAAATATATTGTGTCAGTAAATTGAATAGGTAGAGTTATAACAAATAGACAAGATTTTTTTTTTAAATAGAATTTAAATAATACCGCAGAAGACGTACAGCGATTAATTTTCAATCAAACAATTCTCTCAACCTCCTAGTTAAAGGAATTATCCCAACTTACCTTTTCTACCGCTTTTGATTGTTTCTATCAGTGTGATAAAATTAGTTAAGAGTTACTGGATTATATACACTTTTCGTGCATCCGTCAAAGACCATGTGTTGAGAACAAATCGATAGAGGGCTGCAACTTTGCTAAAGTTGTTTGGTCATAGTATTTCTAAACTTAAAACTCGTTTAAACCTATCTTCAATCATATTATCCATCATTTTATCAGTTGAAATTAGCTAACTACGCAAACCGATTTTTTAATTTGTCATGTTTACAGAATCTAGTTTCCAATGAAATAAAGATAGTTTTTTTTTCATTGGAAACCTTTGAGTTTTTCATATTCTCTTAACCAATGTTCCCAAACGATACTCCGCGAACCTTTGCCAGTATACAAACACATTTACAATCCGACTGTTATATTTTTTACTGGTCCGCATGTATAAAAAATTTCGCAACACTGCTCTACGATATTTTCCGACGTCTAAAGTCGAAAATATGGACTTCTTTTACATTTAAATTCAAAGTTTATTGGTACTTAAATAATCAATATGTATACATATTATATAATTATATGAAAATTTCATTGGCGAATAATTCTGCAATAGTTCTAAATAAACATAATAAACATGCTATGTTAACGCATCAAAGAACACTTAAATCGTAACGGTTTCACCCGTATATTTAATATTATTATGCACTATTATAACAGCCAGCCAACTGTGAAATCCAAATATATGTGTATATTGCATAAGAATGGACATAGAATGAATTAAAGTTCATTTTTTAACGGTTGTGCCACCTGTTCTATAGATAAATAACACTGTGGTGAATTTATTGCTACCAGGTTATTGTGTCCACAGTAAAGGATGATTGACAAAGTTTTTTCCTAATGAAGATATCTCAACAGAAGTTTTTATGTGATAACTGTTTGTTACTCAGTCGCTCAACCTCTCTTTTTAGAAGAAAGTTGTAGGAATACAATAAAAGGGCAGGACAGAACTAGTGGTTAGGTGATCGCTCTCACTACGTCCCGTTATTTAAGGATCGGTAGGGTGGGAGAGAATTTTTAGACATCACAATCACCCATGCCTTCGAACAGAAATCGTTACATCGATTGACAAAATGCTGTTCGTACTTATAATACAGTTCCCATATCCATGGTCGAATGGTAACGCAATCAGTAATGACTTTTTAAATCCCCGATTTTTTAAAAATATACATCAATATCTTTGTGAAACTAACTTCATTGCTATTTTATATTATACTATATAAATCTCAATTCTAAAAAGAATATCGCTTATTCAAAATACTGACGACTAACAAATAGTATAATAATATTATTATTGGTTATCAATGCTGTTCAATATTGTTTTGAAATATCTGGTTTCATTCAATCCTGAACTCACTTTTAAGAAAGTTACTCATCCTTTTTATAACTTCACTGGTTAGTGACCCGAAAATAATACATACTGCCACTGGAATGTCGGAACAATTTCGATGCAATAATAATTGATAAAAAAACGCCTCTAAGGACCACATTCCGCAACTAAAGTGTTGGATAACGGGCGCCATTTTTTAAGGTCCCAAGAAAAGGTTGCCTGATATACCGTTAAGATTACATGATTGGATTCGATTGTGATCTCAAAACGGCAAATTATCTGAGGTTAGTATTGTTTTTGGCGTTGGCAGAGTCGAGGAAATATTTTCGATAGTCTTTTTGGCGGTAATATACAAGTCATCGTTTTCATTTCGCTTTTGTTTTTTATCGTTTGCTTGTAAATTATTTAAATTAAGAACAGCTACATATATGATTTTTACTTATATGAACTTTTTGACATCTTTAAATTCGGTAATTTTTTTATCTTCTCAGCTTTACGCAAAATAATAAATCCATTACTAAACAAATATTTATTAAAATATCATTATTTTGTACGTCAATCCAGATTCTTGTAAAGACGATGCATTTGAAAGTTATAAAGAAATTACGATCGCCATAAAATTATTGTCCATATAATTTACAATGGGCCCTAATTTGTGGTTATGTTCTATTTTTAAAAACCTGTTGGAAATTTAAACACGTGATATTTAAGACCTAACAGACAATGGTAGGATATGTTGTTCTTCTTTTATACCTTCTTTGTGGCTAGTAGTAATTTACCTTTCTCTCTTTGTGTATATGTACTGTAATTTTATTTGTAAGTAAGTACATGTATTATTTAGCTTTTAAAGGAATTACAGAATTTTATCATACTGAGGAGACAGACAATTCTTGATTTATTTTGCTAATTACAGACTTAGAGATATTTTCCCAAAAATATGTTTGTAAAGTTGTAAAACTAAATATAATATTAATGATAAGGACACATTTTAAATGTTCTTCTGCATAAGTAGATTATTTAAGGATGTTAAAAGTATCGATCTATTGCTTCTTTTATATTATGTTATAGTTTTTGAAATAAAATATATTGTTTTATTTGAGCTTAAGTAATTTAAGTATTGTTGGAACTTAAAATTACACGTGATTACAATTTATTGAAAAAACAAAACACATGCCCTAATTTGATATTTTGTAATGAAGATCAGGTCCGTCTTGATTAAAAATTTGAATTAGTGCAAACAAGTGTTTCAATTTTTTTTAATATTATGTCTTTCCATCAAAAAATGACCCATTTACAGAATTTCACAGAATTTTTGTTATTTCTTTTAATCAATTTATAGCCAAATTACAACGAACCTTTGTCAGAATTTGATATGCTCAAACATTCGACTTAGATGAAGATTTACTTCCCTCAAAGTAATATTTCGCCAATGGGCTTAAAACACGTTTAACATTATGTTTATAGCGATATTCTTCCTTTTGCATCTTTGTATAAATAGCCATCTCCAGTTGAGAGCTCAACAAATTCCAGACTGTCTGAGAGTTCCAGACTTGCTCAAAGCGTTTATCTATACGTGCTTTATAATATTATAATGTAGGTCTTAAGCATTTTGCACAAACATTCGCTCAATGCCGGCGAGTGAATAAATATTGAATATTTTGTTTATCATACCCGTACAATGTGTGCAATTATGTTGCGGACAATATGTATAAAACGTCATTTCGTGAAATGTCGCGGTAGATTATTATATCACGCCGTAGTTATGGAGGGGGTAAATCGAACTATTCGGTCTTACAATATTTGACTGACAAGTCGAACTACAAATATAATATATTATTTATTTCTGAACATTTCCATCGGTATGAATTTGTGTTAGTGTGAAATACTCATTTTTCAAATTTCTTAAAATAATGTAAGCAAAATAGAAGATACACGAAACTACATAGTTCAATTGGATAAAGAATTATCATTGATTGTATACAATTGAAATTTGAATCGTTAAAATTATGTACATTTCCACACGTTTTGTCACTAACGACTCGAGTTTCGCCAAATGAGACAAAATAATACGTCGACCATTTTGATTTAAAAAAATATTTCGTTTCTTCTCGCGTTGATCTTGTTATTTAAAGCTTTAACAAGTAACTGGCGCATTTCCAATGAGCTCCAATATTTTTTGATCACTTTTCGGGTCTTCACTGTCAATACTTGGTGAAAAGGCATTATATTTTTTAAAAAATACAATATTTATTTGTGCTACATCCACTTTTCTTTTAAAAGATCAGGACTGGTTTCGCTCATACAACTAAGTACAGTAACATACATCAGTACAAATAAATATTGTATTTTTTTTAATATCAATATTTTTTGTTCCATTCGCAACCTATTCAAAATATCAACGCAATCCTAAATGCCTAAAAAAAATTTTTTATTCGACTTGAATTATTAGTGATTTTTGTGATGGAAACGTTTTACATTTCTGTCACCACTGACAGTAGTATAATATGTTACTATTACTGCTTTCATAACAATCATTAACTTAATATATTATTGAATTCACATTTATAATACGTATCTTCCAATTAATATCCAATCTTGAATCTGTATGTTAGGTTGAAATATTTTTTTAACCGTGTAGCTATTTCATGGATGTCCGTATTTCATCTGTTTCTTGTAACACATACACTTTGAAAACAATAAATCAGCTCCATCGATTTAATTCGCTTATTTGCCCAAATATTAGCATGATTATTGGTTTAAAAAATCATCTGGCGAATCTTTTACCTTCGGAAATGAATTAAAAATACCAAGGTCCGATTTTAAATTCAATTAAAACCCATTTAACATACTTACGCACGGCAAAAGTGGGGAACGCACAGTATGACAATATTGCCATGCAAATCGCCATGATTTTTTAAATGTCTAAAGCTCAAAGGTTAAAAAATACTATTGGCATTTTCACACTCTGGTATTCGAATTATTGCAAACACCTTCACTTCAATACAAAACAGATCGATGTACTAGTTATTTGTAATAATTTTGATATTTGAAAAGTAATTTAGCAAATTCACCGTATTTACTCTTTTTATGTCTCTATGAAGGGAATGTTTTTGTATTTAAGTGTGAGATATGAATAAAATCATTAACTGTTCGATTTTGAGCGTATTATGTATTGTGAAGATGATAACTTGACTTCCTTTAGAGGTCTGCACGGGCCCGGGCCTGGCCCACGGGCTCTTACCCGACCCGGCCCGTGGGCCGGGCTCGGGCGGGTTAGCGCAATTGAGAGTCGGGCTCGGGCCGGGCCGGGCCTTGGAATTAGGGATTTAATCTTGGTAAAAAGTATAGCAAATCGAGGATTTCAAATTCCTCGGTGAGCTAAAAAAAAAAAAAAGGACTTTCGGGGAGAATCTGGGAAAAAGTATAGCAAATCGAGGATTTCAAATTCCTCGATGTTTCGGGTCGGGTTCGGGTAACAAGTGCGGTATTAGACTCGGGCCCGGGCCGGGTCGGGTGTGAGTTTTTCGGGCTCGGACCGGGTAGTTTTGTAAAATTTTGGCCCGTGCAGACTTCTACTTCCTATACACCTATGTAATATTTGCTTTGACTATTTTGTACTCTTGTCAAATAATACGATCTGACGAAATGGACCAATTATTTTTACACTGTTTAACATCATAGTTATTTCATAATTATAAAATAATAATCGGTCACGCTTTTATCGATTCATATAGTGTTATAATAAGTTTATTACAATGTGCTTATTTTGTCGAGAGTAACGGAGGGATTTGTTTAAAATTTAACGTGTTTTGACACGAGAGTAAGAATTTGTAATGAAAAGTGTCGATGTGGAGAGTAGTTCAAAATGTATCCAAAATATCATATTATTAGTATGTACTATCTGAATCACTGTTATTTGGAAGAAGTTTTATGGCTAAAAAATAATAAATATTATAATAAGTAGTCGAAATCGGTATTCTTTAAGAAGCCATGATGATTTTAGAAGCATGGTAGATTACACAAAACTACAAGAATGTATGTATATTTTTTTTCAGTATACCCACTAAATCGCTATTTACCGAGCTAATAAAGCAATTCTCCTTTTCATCATTCATTTTAAATGAGCCATATAGTATACGTTGTATTTTTATTGAATAATAGCATATAATTTGTATCATTAATTGTAAACATTTAAAATTACAACGGAAGACGTCAATCTTAACCAAGTGTTGCCCATGTTATGATTATAATTTCCTCACAAAACGCATTGAAATTTCAACCTTCAGAAAGATCAACACGCGCGCACGCATGCAAACTTAACCGCCCGCCCCCAAACACGCCTTATCTGAAACTGAAACCATTGTATTATTAATATAATAGGTATTTATTGAAATCATATCATTAACCACTAAGCAGGAGGTTTTAATTTCCAATCTTGACCCCTTTTAGTGACATTTGATTTATCTGCTTTAAAAGAATGACATGTGATTATGGTAATAAATACATTATTATATTGAGATTTTAATCTGTGATGCTATATGCGAAAAAAGATTACATATTTCGAGCTTCGATGACTTTGTCTATAAAATAATTAGAATATCTATCGAATGTGACAAATCAGTTGTTTTGAAAAATTACAAATTCTATTCCCAAGGCCATAATAATAATAATATTCAAAGTGCTTTTTTCAATAAATTTATAGACGAAATTTAACTATTTGAAAAGGTGTTGCTAATTGACTGAGACTGAGATGATTTTACTCTTTTTGTATTCAGTAGAAGGAAAATGTTATTTGTCACCTAAACCTATAATACAAAATGGTTTGCATTATAACAGCGATTTCCAAACTGGATGGCGCGGGCCATAGCCAAGGGAGGCGCAAACAAATTAATAGACATGTAATTTTCATAATATAATATATAAAAATAAATATACCCAAAAAAAAGACAGTAGACAGATTTTTTTTTAATTTGAGCACAATAAGAAACAATCAATTTTATTTTCAAATGTATGAATGTTAATAGAATGCAAACAATTGTTGTATTGAGAGGCCAATGTACAAGGAAGAAAAAAAATCAATTAATTTCCTAACAAAAAAGACAAACTAAATTTAATCATGCCTGTTCTTGAATGATGAAAATTTCAAATTTATTCAAATTAGTAAAGGTGTGGTAGTTTGTTATGTTTATCGATGTTTTTACATCTAATGTGCATTCATAATATGTGTACCTAAAAATATATGTTTTATTTTTACATAATTTATGTTTTATTTTGTTTCAGAACGAACAAATATCTTCAAAAATCTGCAGTAACAAGAGTTTGTGCTGTTGGTGGCTTCTTTATCTCCATTCCAGTCTTTTTAACAGGTATAACAACATTTCTTTACACCATGTCCTCGCCCAATGGCATAAACCCTCCTTGTAAAATATCTTAATATAACTGTTTTTACAAGAACTGGTTGATCAATCTATCCCCCGAGAGAGGGTGAGACAGTGGCGGATCCAGAAATTGTCCCAGGAGGGGGCCATTCAATTTGAAAATAAGCATGATACATAAATAATACATTAAAAAATAGATGAAAGCCTTTTTTTATGCGATTTTTTTTTGCGCGATTTTGAAATTACGCGATTTTTTTGGACGGCACCGTAAAAAAATATTTTTTACGCTTATTAGAGGAACAATTTTTTTTTCATACATTTTTGATACTTTTTTACGCTATATTTTGATTTTTGGAACCGATTTATCAAATCATATGAAAGTAAGGTTTTTTTACGCGCCACCTTCCTCCAATGTATCGCGTAAAAAAAGATTGGGTGTATATAAAAATAGTCAATATATAATTAAGTAAGTATGTATTCTATAAAACATAGTAAACTAAACAATTAAAGAGCCCATTTCAAAATAAAGTTTTAATAAATTATAAAAATGAAAAATAAATTCTCCCAAGGAGGGGGCCATGGCCCCCATGGCCCCCCTCTTGGATCCGCCAATGGGGTGAGAATAGAATAATAGCGATAGTAATGGACTAGTAGTTAGCTTATCGCTTTCGGGACACCCGGTTTTTCGAATCATTATGGTGGGAAGTAGTGTATTGTTTGTATGCCGATACTGCAACCAAATAGGAAGACCACTCAAAAGTGTGGACTCACTACGGCATCATAATACTTACATTATTATACTCCTATTTAATGAAATCATATTTTATGGTTTCAAATATGCACATTAGATTTATTCATTACATCACCGATTTCCAAACTGGGAGGCGTGGACTATTAAAAAAGGAGGCACGAAACACATTAATAACATAATGTATAATCTATATATTAATACTCGATAATGTCCGTCCGTCTGAATGATTGTCCGCGATTTTCCCTCCCCCTCCTCCGCCCAGCCCCGCTGTCACCATTTTTTTATTCATACCAAATACATACTTTTTTCGTTTGTATATGGTCGCGATTTCGCCTTTTCGATGACGTCAAGAAAGACGGTCCTCCTCCCCCCCCCCAATCCTGCTCCGCTGTCGCCATTAATTATTTTTTTTATTCATACTAAAGACATATTTTCCAAATACACTGTTTATTATTTGACGAAACAAATCAAATAGCTGAAAAAATTTCATACAAAAAAACGCCGCGACCGTGGATCGAACACAGAACTCTGGATTACCAGTCGAGCTCTCTATCAACTGAGCTAACGTCATAAATATCAAGGCGATAAAAATAGTGTATTTAAAATAAAAATTTGAAAATGGAACGATATTTGCGATTCCTACTGACTTCGATTGTTTGTATAAAAGATTCAAAAATGGAATATTGTCAAATAATGAATGACAAGGTAAATTTATGCTCAAATAGTAATATAAATAAAGTAAGCGAAATAGTTTGATAGATTGGGGTCAACGAGATTAAAATACGGCAAAGTGAGCCAAGTTAGGATGATGGGAAAAAGTGAACTGAACCCACCCTTTTTATTGCATAATTTCAATCATTTTTTCTCTAAAATACATTGTTTATGCTTTCGATGGATTCGTCGGTAACTTTTTGGAAGTTCATTTGAATATAAAATAAAAAATAACTTAGATTATTCCACGTATTGTGCTACAAACTGTGACACGTGTTTCGCCTCTTTCAGAGGCATCCTCAGACAGACTTACTTTTACTTACTGAAAGTAAGTCTGTCTGAGGATGTCCTGAGCGTTTTTTTTTGGTTTATAACATTTTTTTTTTTTGAAAACTTTCTTTTTAAATCACATTACATCTTGATCGTATGAAAATAAATGCTATCAAAATAACAAAATCCGATTGACTAGCCAAGTAAGTTTTTCAAAAAATAAATATAAGACGCAATTATTTCAAGATTTGTTTTTAATCTAGATACATACGTGGTATAGTTAGTTGTTGGCGAAAGCATAGTTTCAGTATGATTAGTAAAATAACATCAGTAAAAATCATTATATATATTCTAAAAAACAAGTTCTATTTGGAGAATAAGTCAAAATTTTGATAATTTTGTTTTGATAAAATGTCCAATTAATTTATAATATTTTGCATGTGAAAATTGCATTTTTTATATAAATATAATTTAATTCTTTGCCCATTTATTTTCCGACTTTTTTCTCACATTCCATTGAAGTGAAAAAAAAGTTCAATAGATATTAAATTATTCTAAAAATTAGAATATTAGATTATTCTAAAAATTCCAAAATCTATATATTAAAAATCTATCAAATCACAATTAACAATTCACAATTCACAAATGTGTGCGTACTGATGTCCTCGGGTCTTATTCTTTTTCTACGAAATATTTTTGTTAGCATACTTGAAAATTAGTTGAATAAAATATATATACTACGAAAAATGATTGTTAGCAACCTTGAACATTATTCCAAAAATTTAATAATTTACAATTTAAAAACTGCAGGGCTGTCGATATATGCGCCGAGATCGATTTATGCTACTATGAAAAATGATTGTTAGCAAACTTGAACATTATTCCAAAGATATAATAATTTACGAAATTTCTGCTACTTCGAAAAATAGTTGTTAGCAAACATAAACATTATTCCAAAAATTAGGTAATTTACGAGGTCTATTTCTGCTAATAGGAAAAATAATTGTTAGCAAACTTAACATTATTCCAAAAATTAAATAATTTACAATTTAAATACTACAGGGCAGGGCTGTCGATATACGCCCCGATATATTTATTTTATTTTAAGAATCTCTGGCTTATTCAATAAATAGGTTTGTAATTTTCTGACTACTTAAAAATGCAACAAAAATCCCCCCGTTGAGGTCAACGGCTTACAGCTAGTATTTAAATTAATATAAACAAATAAATTCACTTTTATATTGTAACATAACATTAAGACATCAGTGAATCCTAATTTTCTCAAGACGTGGATACAGAATCCATTTGTCGATAACCAACATAATGAATTTGAGCTGAGAACCGTTGAAAAGGAAAAGTTGAGAGAATCATCATCCGATCGTTTATTAAAACGCAAGTTTTGAAATGAAATTTGATTTTGGTTAATCCTTCAAAGTATCGAGTTCGGGTAATACTATTAAAGAGTTACGGGTGGGATTTTCCAACATTGCCCCCAAGAATTGAAAAATGTTGCGCTAATTAACAACCACACCTATTGCATTTAAAACAATTTATGTGTACATATTATTATATGAAATAAAAAATGGGGAGGTGTGAAGATATCTTTATTTCATGAAGGGAGGCATAGTGACATAAAGTTTGGAAGCCACTGCATTACAAAGAAGGCTTAACTATAAATTTCAACATGATATAATAGTAAACTTTATTGTTTTTCAAATCATAAATGTAACATTGTAATACCCTTAAGATTGCTCTTGTTATATGCAATTAAAATGCAGTCTGGTGTCTGACTGACTGCAGCAGTAATTAATGTTATTGTTCCTTACTCTAAAGGCAGCCAATTAAAACATTTTCCCACCTCTAATAGTGATACAGATCTCACTTCCATGTATGAGAATCAAGACATTTAATATAGTATTTATACAATAAAGAAAAGGAAGGTTAACTTCTGTGCTTCCCACGTGGGTTGATATGTAATATTTCTGATGAGTTTAAAAATACGTTTTTAGGCATATTAAATTAGTATGCAAACTGTGTAACCCTTTTAGCCTCAGCCATTTTTCAGTGGTATAAGCGAAAAAGCTCAGAGCTATTTTCTTAAAAAAGTAAATTTTTTAAAAAATAAAAAAGCAATACTTTATTTCAATGTCCTACATCAAGGGTGGCCAACCCGCTGGCCACGTGCGGCCCGCTGGGTGTCTACTTGTGGCCCGCGGAGCATATGCACACATTTTTTTCTTTCAGTGTACATAAAACTACCAAAAAAAACATTCTAACGTGCGTAGTTCGTATCATATCTAATATATGGAAGTATCTCAGTACATTGATTCAACTATCGTGACAACTTTTTGCTGCATTTGCAAGGCAAAATTTATTTACAAATGGAACATTGTGAAATGTGTTGTGGTGCACAGTTAAAGGAGAAATTCAATCAGGTTGGCTTGGAAGAGTTTTACAAAACATATTTGGACAAGGAGAAATATCCTGCATTTTACAAACATGCTCTATCGATGATCTCGCTATTTGGAAACAGCTTTTTAGTCGAATAAAAGTGTGGTACGCGTATCCCCTGGGGTACGTAAATAGTTTGGTGGGGATATGCGCTGCACCGGGCTTTGGCTGTGCCTGGTGCAACAAGCAGCTTATATATTTTAATTATAAGTATATGCGTTTTTTTCATGAGGGGTACTCAGTGTTACGAAAAGGGGTACACGTATGTCAAGATTTTGGGAAACACTGTCCTACATAAAAAAAATATTGCAAACAAAGTTGGCGAAAAAAGACATGAAGTGATTTTTTTGACTAATGTTTCTATGGAGTTATGTTGACAGATGCCCAAGTTTATTGCATGACGTCTATGATATATTTATTCCGACCATTACTTACCGCTAAAGCCATCTATAGGAAAACTGCGGACGCAAAATTGTACAAATGTTTAATTTTCTTACAAAATAACCCTAGAATACTAACATGTTTACTCATTTGTTTGAAAACTTCATTATTAATGATGAATTTTTATTATTTCAGGAATTATCCTTTACACATTCATCCAATTCCATTCGACGCCAGCGATAGTAACGAGTGTCTTCATAGGACTCGGAATAATATTCTGCGGATGCGCAATGGTCCACAATGTGTTTGTGTGGCAGAAAGAAAAGACAAATGCTGTGAAAGCTATGCATTCTCAGTCGCAAATACTAGACCAGCCAATAATGAACAGCACGCAGAACATCGGGACACCTCAGTCAATGGCGTCCATGAACGGAAATGGGTTTTTGACAAATGGTCACATATCCAATTCCGCTAATACAACGCACGGTACCAACATGAGCTTCCATAATACAACAGGAGGGACAACTTACAGTCATCATCCAATCACAATACTTCCGAATGGACCATATATCATAAGGTACTTCAGAACAAATCAACTTCACATTTTTCTGATATCAATTCGCTATGTTCACCCTAATACTAAGCATATTGATTCTTAATCGAATATTGCAACTAAAGCAATAATGTTTAGTCTCCCTAAGTAAGAGCTTTGCCTTAGCAATCAGACCGGTTTGGGTTCGATTCGCAGTAAGGTCAGTATTATATTTAAATTTGAAATCTTAGACATGGATGTCTGTGATGTCTCTTCTCCTCCAATTGACTGATAAAATTTCCCATCGAATTTATCTCGAATGATTTCAAAATATTTGGCTTATTGGCATATGCACAACTGCACAGTCAAGGATTCCACTAAATGAATATTCATTCATAATATATTAATTTTCAATTGATCGTATCCAAACGTCTGTGAAGTCGTCATTCCTTTTCACTCACTCTAACAAGTACATTTTCAACCCCATCCTGATATCCTAACCATCTTTGATAAAAAAGAAAGACATCTACTAATTAAATGTTCCATTAGAACTTCATATTGATAACTTAAATTGCAAACTGACTTTCCAATTGAGAATTTTTTCTAACCTATAGGAAATTTTTATAATTCAACCATAAAGTGGAATTTAACAACATCAAATATATACATTTGCTTTTTTACTTATTGTAATAACATCAATATGGCCTGTATTGAAAGCGAATATGGAAAAAAAAGACATCTAGTGTCAGCTGACTTAAACCTTTCAGCGAGAGAGTTTTCTCTCGCTGAAATCCATTCTTCTTTTGCAAAGGTGTCCAAGGATTAATCAACAGCATGATTCCCAGCATTGCATAAAACGAATCAAGTATAATGATATCATTCAAAGATACTCGCCAATTCTTTTTATATTTTCTCCGCATCTCATAATATATGAGCCCCGAGAAGTGAAGTGAACCAAGTAGTAAAATAGTAAAACTTTTCTATTGGACTTTTAAGTACAATTACGTCTATACTTGGTGTTTTGGTGGATTGCATAATTTAGGAAAATAACACTATATAATGCAGTGTGTATTTACTGAGCTTATTTAACTTTTACAATACTTTAAGACTTTTAGAATATTATAACACATCCTACTAATTTTTTCCAAAATACCACATGGCTCACTTCACCTCTCAGGGGATCAAGTCATATCAAGGAGGTACTTTTTCATCCAACTAATTATTTATTTTTATGTTTCAGACCGTCAACAGGGACGCCCCCGACCGTAACGGTGGGAGATTTAACAGGGGGCAATCGCCCTCCACGGCCTCCTAGACCGCCGGCCCCCGGATCGGTCAGTCCACCGGGAGTACCCACCGCTACGCTCGACCTCAGTCATGTTGCCGACCCACATGAACTCAGTACACTCGTTTAGCCAACCAAAGTGACAATGTGTGTGTAAATAATTATTTATACCGTGTGCGTGAGTGATCTTTTGTTTTGTGATTTTTTTTTATCGCCGAGTGCTAGGCAAACGGCTAAGTGTTATATTTATAATGAATTTTAAAAAAAAGAAGCTTTCTTATTTATTAGACATTGCTAGAAACGTGTACATATTATATTTTTACTCTACGACTGTTGAATCTCTATGTACTAAATATATAAGTTTTTATTTTAATTATAATAAATGCAGTCTTAGGGCAGGTAGTACTGCAATTTTTAATAGAATTATCATTGATTTGTTTTTATATTTGGCACCAATGGTTTGCATACACATGGGGAATTTGATCAGTCTTTCTCTCACTAATTTTTTTGTGTCAAGCACATTTAGGGATTACAATATCGGTATTACCGAAACTGGCATCCCCGTACTCATGGTGTTCTTTCAATACGGAAATACCAATATTGAAAATTAACCAAAGTCGAATTTTAATGTTGGCATGAATTGACATATTTTAAATCTGCAAATAGTTGTATAAATATTGATAAGATCAAGAATTGATGATCTTTTCAATGATGTATTATTATTTTAAGAAACCAAGTTATTTATTAAAATATCCTGTTTATAATTATGATATTATTTGTATGTATTTCTTAATGAGGGTATTGCGATCCCAATTGACCGCTATTTTTTAGCATTATTCAATTATTTTTTAAATACCAGGGTTGTGGAGTCGGAGTAATGAAAAATGAGCGGCTCGATTTTTTTTTTGACACTTATTATGGACGGTCTGAAATAATGTTGCATCAGCTTTTGACAGTTGGTAAAACATAAATTTATTAACTGCGGCTATGTTCATTGTTGTTTTTATAGAGTAATATTCTTGGTTGTTTTGGTCGATATCTCAAACGCATACAATGTGGTAGTCAACGGCAGTGTTTATCAACCTTTTTGAGCCCGGTGCTCCCATTTCCGTAGTTATTAGTTTTTCAAGACCCGGGATGTCGGGATTGATGACTGGGAAAAAAGTGAGAAACTGAAAGATTCCAAAATATTTTTCTCGAACATATCAAAAATTTGTGGTCGCTGGCCGATTATAAAAACCTGGAAATTTACGGATTTCCCAAAATGAAAAGACACTAGACCATTTTTTTTAACTCTTCCAGGTAATCCAAATTCAAAAATGTGGGATCATTTTTTTTTACCTATTTTTTTCAATTTTTGGATTGGCCCGTGAACCCCCCCAACGTGCTGGGGCTCCCCTGAAATTAATTTCTCTGTAGTCTCCTTGGAACATGCTGCGGCCTCTTGGTTAAGAAACCGTGATCTACAGCATTAGATAAGAAAAACAGAATTTTGTTTTATTATTTCAAATTTTTCAATAAATGACCACTTTTCCTGACATTGTAACACATCGACTTGAAGAACTTAAGTATCTTCTATGGTGACAACAGTGTAGCATTTGACGGATAAAATATATTTCTTATTTACACTGGAATAACCCCCACGTGGCTTAATTAATACTGTATCTTTGGATAAATGAAGTTGATTTGACAAACAGGCTTGATCGAATCTGTCAAACTATCGGTAGTATACTGCCTGTCAAAATTGTGAGACCTGTAGTATATAACCATCCGTATGACGACTGCACATATTGGGAAGACGTGAGTTCTGAACACAAGGTTTCATTGTAGCATCAATGTTCTTTAATCTATACTTTTAAATTGTCTGTAGATTCTAAACATATTAGCCCAGTCTTTTAGCTTTTAAATTCTTTGATGTGATTCAAATCTTGTCTCCTGATTTATAAAACAGCGATAAGACTTGGCCACATGAGAACACAGTCCTTATCGATGGCTTAGTTCCATAGTGATACAACTAAAAATTGATAGTTTTGAGGTATGACTGACTAAAGTTTTGACGCTTCTAAACTGAGTTGTAAAAAAGTGATCATTATTATTTGTTTCATAGTTTAGTGAATCATTTAGTCATTTATCTCAATTAAATTAAACTTTATTGCAACGTTGACAAAACCCTACAACGATATTTCAAGAAAATAAGGAAAGATTGTTTATATTTCTTTATTTTCAAATGCAAATATTTGCCTATTGAGAGAAAACTATTCAAATATAACGGGTAATATAACTTAAAATGTCAATTTTTTGATTTATCATTCTATGAAACTATGCGATCGATGTTTTACTGCAGGAAATTTTAATCTAATTAAATAACGAACAAACGGAATGAACTAAGATTATTCGTAACTTTTAAAATAAAAATTGGAATGAATATTTGTATGGAAATCTACAAAAAAGTATGAAAACTCTTCATTGCGTGTGTATGCACTTATTCTTTAAGATTTCCTAGTCAAATATTTTCTACATACATCTTAAAAATGACATATTTTTAGAGATTCTATAATTTAAATTTTTCACAATACTACTGTGATCTCGTTTTTTGTTTATTTAACTAGTTATATTAATTTTATTTTGAATCGACGAAGGTAGGATGATTTTAAAACTAATCTTTTCTCAAATTTCAAACCACACAATTAATAAAATGTTTTTTAACATAAAATGGCCGATTTAAATAAAAGTATACAGTTGAACCTAGATTATCTGGACTAATTAGGGATGAAGGTAATCTAGATAATTGAAAAAACATCATAATTGACATGCACATTCAGTATGAATAATTTTTATTTGTCTAGATTTACATATAGCTGATTTCCAATTTCTCTTTTGATGATACTAGAACACGTTTTCTTTTCGATGAAATATCGGTAATATTAAAAATAAATATTTAAATCATGATAAAATTTTCAAGAAACAAACGTTCAATGCGTATTGTATTTGGACAACTACCGACCAGCGTTGTCAGACTGCCTTCTGTTTAAAGAACCCCAAGTAAGTATTACTGTCACTCTTACACGCATCGCCGCTCCCAATTGTGATATTTATAAATATGTCAAGTTGTATTTTTATTATGACTCAAATTTATCAAAAAGTTAACGACCAATGTTCCAGGTGAAACGTTGTTGGAAAAAACGCACAAAACAACGAAAAAAAAATTATGTATTTCATCACATACGTGAACAACAGTGGACGCAATTCGTCACTTGCTAATCATCAAATTCGTAAATGTTTTGTTAATTAGAACAATCCGGATAATCAAGGTTCCACTGTTCTTCTTTTTATAATTAAAATGAGCTAAGAAATCGATTAGATCATTGATATTATAATAGAAGTTACAATTGTCTAATATATTGACAAATTTTATTGTTATTAACCTATTCAACTGTACTAGCGTTTGCAAACAATTATTCTATACATCTACAGGCCACTATAGATGTATAGAACTTAACAAGCAGACTCGTTTTTTTGCTGCTTGTATCTTAATGAATGAAATCATTTGGCCGATATTTTAATTGATACATACTGGCTATAACTGGTTTTCATTTTGTCAATCCTGAGAACTGGACTCATGTATGATTTTGTTCAATGAAATCAACACACTGACCATCCGTTACATTTCAATTTTATTAGTTAAACTTTTTTTCAAGTAAGCAACATTTATTGCTGTCCAATAGCTGAACCCTTCAGGGAAACACTATATTTTTTCTACTGACAGATAGTATTCATAGTGTGTATATATATATATATTTATGTGAACAATCGTCTCCCCACTGGCAGAAATTGTTAAATAAAAAATTTGAATCGTTCAAATAATGTACATTCACACAAGTTTTATCACTAACGACCTGGGTTTTGCCTTTCGGCGTCTTCTACGTTCAAGTGCACGGATGAACTTGAATTGATGTTCAGTAAATAAATGTATCCTGCTGATTATTTATTATATGGTCGAAGAAGAATAAATCAAGCTGGCAAAATTAATGGGTAATTCTAAACAAAGAATTGATATCCGAAAATCTCATTGTGTACTTACCACATTTTTGTTACTAACCAATTTTTGCCAGTGCAGTGACGATATAATATTCATAACAATTCCATAGGTTATTCCTATGAGATATTGACCATAGCTTTATTGTTAAACCAGTGATTGACAATGTCCTGTTACCTATATATTTCTTCAAATTAGTGAGCAGTCATTGTATCATGTTCATTGCTAATTGAACTAAAAGAGTACCTATATTGACAGGCGCTTTTAGTGTCACTGGAAAAATCAATTCCTTAACTACTGTTTGAACTAATTCTACCCAATTTTATTAAATAAATGTGGAATAAGTATAAAAGATATTTTATTTTCAATCTTATTAATTCCAGCTAGAAACATCAGAATACGGTGTGTATTTTGACGATTCTTAAAATATCTATCAGTAGATATATATATGAAGCATACAAATCTGTTGCCTATGTACTCTATCACTCATAGTTTTCATATACATACATAATGTTCTCAAAATAGTTCCTCTGAGAGTTGTAAATATTTTAATATAAATTTAATTTCAGTATATTTATTTTAATATACTTTTCTTGCCATGCCTTTGTCATTTATTTAATTTAAACTATAAATCATAATGTAATAAATTATATTTAAGATTACTTTTTTGGGTTGAAATCAATGTACAAATTAAATTTAGCTATAGTCTGAAAGAATAAGGTTAAGATATTATTACTTAGGCGTGTATGTTTTATTGTGTCACAAAATGCCTATCATAATAATAATATATTCAAAACATTATCATTGTAAATTATAATATTTTTTTATGTAGGTATTGTATATATCAAAAAAGAAAGTAACGAAAGAAAATGAAATTCCAATTTTTTTATTATTTATTTATTTTAATGTAATACAATTACATGACGACATTTATCTTACATCTAAACAATTGTGAAATAAATTTGTTATCACAAAAACATGGGCTTTTTATTTGTATCCGAGTATTTTTGTAAAAGTAACAATATTCAGATTCTAAAACAGATCTATGATTGAAAAATATAGTAAGAAATGCCTTTACTTAGTGTTGCTAAACTTGTTGGTTTGAAAAAAAATACACTCAATCACAAGCTGGATTTTAATTGACTTGAATTTAATACAATAAAAGAATGGTTGAAATATTAATATGTTTGAATTACAGTATATCAAACAATCCTACATGTTTTTCAAAACAGTGTAGTAAAAGTAATATGGGCGAGTTTACAAGAAAAACTCAATACACCAACATCCACTACAACTAACATCACAGTTCATAGTTACACTTCAAATACCAACCTTTCATCACTTTTAAAACCCCTTTCCTGGTGAGCAACGTAACGGCTATCCCAATCCAAGACTTCAAAAATGAATTTGGTGTTTAGCAAACTCTGTTTATCATGACAAATCAGACTATATTTTAGCACAAATATCTCATAGGTGAGAGTTCTATCTCACTAGCAACACTGTAAACAGCCGTTCTGACAGTTATGATGTTTGAACAAAAACTGTTTTATTTGTTGAGACTAGCACCCTCGCTACATGGACACTTATAATGTTTGATCTGCAATTAATTATAAGCTCTTGTGAGAAGTAGTTCATTTTTTTACGACAGCACTGAGAACGGACTCGATGGAGAATGACTTCCAATAGTTGTTTATTCCAATACATGTTTTCAATTTCTAATTTATTATTCTAACTAGCATTCATTTCTTAAAGAGTACATGTTAAGATTATAGTTTTAACTACATTTACACTTTTAACGCTCAAGTTAGTGAAAATATATTTACACTGGTTTAATTGTTGTTTCGTTTAAAATGTGACACCAATTATATATAACGCAACTACGGAAACAATCCATGATAGAAATGATACATGGAAGCAATTAGTATGTTGTGTTTTTTAATAAAGTAGGAAAAGTTTTATAAAAACTAATGTTAAATTTGTTTTATTGAAGTCATGCAATTGAACGCCTGAATATGCCGAAAGGCGAAACCCGGGTCGTTAGTGACAAAATCTGTGTGAATGTACATAATTTGAACGATTCAAATTGAAGTCATGTCATTCGATGATGTCTCTCAAAAGACATCTGAATTAGGTTATGGCCTCATAACCATCTAAGCCAGCAATGTCTAAAAAAATATATGTAAAATCCTTAACAAAACTAAGCGTAACAAAAATCCTTAGCAAAACTAACATAGCATTACTAGCGTAACAAAATCAATTACTACAATCAATGCCGTTTATTTCCAATTATTAAATAACTTATTGGGCGTAAAGATTTTTCAAAATAATTGATGACAGATGCAAAATTATAAAGAAATGTTCAATATATTCCTGAATCATTAAACTTGCAGGTGGATTCAGCACCCAACATTTACAAATAGAGTAATAAATGCTGGCAATCCCTTCAAGATAAATTGACAAAAAATTTAAACAACTGGCACTATACAATATCATCACCTTTCTTGCAAAAGTTGGTAACTAAGAAAACTGACAAAAATAAGGTACGTACGTGTACAGACATTCTTTGATATCAAATAACTCAGTTGTGTGCACTAGTTATACCAGTTTGCCAAAAAAAAGCTTTTTTTGTATAGGATTATTAATGCTGGTTTAGAGGCAGGCTATTCTCCTTGTTTATTAATTTTAAACTTTTATCAGTGCCAGATCGGCACTAGAGGCTTTATTTTAAAAGCCGAAGTTATCTCAGAACAATCAATCTGTTACTTACTAACATCTGTCAGAACTGTGACGATGTGGTATATTATCTCGGAATATGACAGTAGCTCCAGTCATTTCTTCCGCAGTAAACTTTTTTTATACTTAGTCATAATTTATTTGAAACTAGAAAACATAATTTACTACTTTTTTATACTAGGATTTATTTTAACATGGAATATTCCAGAAAATAAGAATTGAGGCTATTATTTGCAAGCCCAGCTCGTTCCAAAGTTGTCAAAACATGAACCATGAATGTAATTTAGTAAAAAAAATATTTTTTAAAAGTATTTTTATAAATCAGTCTCAAACATGGCTTGACAACATACAAAATACCATTCCAAAGTAATCTTAAACGATAAGTACATTAAAAATGTACATTGTTTTTCAAAATGAAATTCAAGTTTCATCTGTTAACCATTTTGGAAGACTTCCTTTTTCCAAGGTCTATTGTGAGCAGGGCCATGTCGAGGAATTCTGCACCTGTTGCTCCAAAACTAAAATTTAATGAATGGATAATGCTAAAATTTTAGTGCGGCGCTTATGTACACTACACATGCGCCGCACACTTCGTACATGCCACGAGCCGGCCCTTATTGTGAGAACAAATATATAAAATTTATAAAAAACTTCTTATTCTTAAAAACAATGCAACATTGACTGTCTCAAAACTAACATTACAGGCATAACATTTTTGCCGAAACGAAAATGACATATTGTAACCCTTCACATAAAAGATTTAGGAGAATTCTTCATGTCTTCTCAGGATACTTTTTCACTCGTGCTTCACGTTTATCATTTAGTAGAAATGGTTGCCCCGCCCTTCCTTGGCATTTACATTTTATGGGTTGATTTTCTTTTATTATGCCTAAAAAAAGATACAGAGCTTGTGGAATAGAGAAAGCAAAAAAATCAGATAAACTATGTTTGCTCCCAATGAAATCAGCATCTGACCTCCCATTCTACTTAGCTCACATATCGTCGCTGTACATGTCATCGGAGTTGAGCCATAAATTTGGTGAAGTTAAGTACACAGAAACATTTTTAAATCATCAATGGATTTGAGCCACTGAAACCCCTATTTATGATAATTTTAAAAATTGCCAAAAGACCCAGCACACATATGATATAATTTAATACGTTATGTGGCATGACACTGTTTTCCAAACATCACAAAGTTTCGCCATTCTATATATGAAGCACAATGGAACAAAGAATCGGACTTCCAGAATTACAACGCACAACTAATGTCCATTGCTGGTTTCATTTCTACACATGGAAAATTATTGTTATCAAAAACTTAATATTATGATCATAACAAATGTATGTAATTGGAGCAATATTGCGAACAATTCTGACTTTGTGGTTTAACTGTATGCTTATTCCTTGATTTACGCAGTAGATATGTTCCACGAAATATCAAATAAATCTAGACATACGTAGAGTGCATTAGAAAATGGATGATATGTTCCGACGTAATTCGTAATTGAAAAATCGACGTAATTCGTTTAGGTATTAAATATTTTATTGTACGGTTGATTGATTAATCAAAAGTTGATGCATCGTCACTTTTTTAAAACGATCGTTCTTCTTTCAATCAGTTTCATTGAATATTGAATATTAACAATTAATTACTGTGACTAAAATAAATAAAATATTGTAAATTATTTTTTTTCAATTCCATCCATCTGTGCTTTTTAAACTTTCTTTAGATTACGCAGTGAATTAACGAAATCTAGTGCCACAACATGAACTTTAAGGGGTAACTGACAGCACATGCAATGAGAAAAGAGTTCTGATACGAGCCAAGTGGGCATTCAGTCGGCCACATAATAAATATGCTTGTACCTCATCGCATTACACATCTAAAACAGAATGCGTTTAACTTTGAGTATTTAAGAATAGAATTTTATTTTGAATGCGTAAATGTGTTATTGTGAGAAACAGTTTCTACACAAATCGATATGAGGGTATGACATTTTTGTTTCTTCATAATTTCATTAACATTTTCTCAGCATTTTTCAAATTATGGGTTGGACGTTTTCTTCATAATTACGTCCAACTGCAATTCAAAAAATAGGTATCACTAATTGAGTCGGAGTATAGATATTTTCGGTGCTATGGGCAAAGGAACGCTTCTTTGTCGACAGGAATTTAATAAAGGTGGTTTCCTTCAACATCAACTTTTTCCAAATTACAAATCAAATTCAACTTAATCAACTATCCAACTATACCAAGACAACTATCTAAGATATCCGCATTTGATAAGCACCGCCTTAATCAATGACAAAACACAGACGGTAATATCTTGACCAATTTACGGTTTGTTAAAAAAAATATCTACTTGATTTATGAAACCACATTTTCTGAATGTGATGTATGTATTATCAAATTTACTGGAGTGAGTACCTTTGAGTAGCGAGTAATTTTTTTTCCTAAAGTAGGTTATTTACTAAGTTACTAACAAAGAGACGATTTCATGATTGGCATTTTAGGCATGACTGCAGTGAAAAGACCAGTTGTTAATTACATACTAAATGAATAGTGTGACAATACGGAAAAATTCTATAGCGATTCAATCTTTACCTTTGTGAATTTTTTTGCCCCTGGTAAAGACCGGTGTAATATCCGCTCATATACCAACTGATTAACATTGACGACAGAGCTTGATCATCCCGAGGTGAAGATCCATTACCGTTTAAAAGAAAGGGCATCGGAGGCGCTGGAGGCATCTAAAATAATAATAGTTTATTAATATCTTGGCACCGGGGGACGTGGAATACGTGTCATTCGATATAGTTGATGTAAAAAGCTCTTTGAATATATTTTTTTGACACTTATTGTTAACAAGCCATGCATAAATAAATGCAAAGTAAATTTCCTTATCCTTGGAAATGTCGGCAATTATGAACTAAAGCCATTTAACTTATGCAATATTTCCAACCATGAATGATAACAAAACACATCACAATGATATGTTGTTATCGATAAAAATAGAGCACTGGTGCCGGGCGAATAAACCAAAGCTCTTAAACATTCGGAATTTAATTTAAATTAATAAAATACAACTAATACAACTAAAATAATATTTCACAACTGTTGAACATTCAATTTGAATCGTTGAACCACCTTCAGTCGAAATCTTAAATTGTTGAACATTCATTGAAGCATTCCAGACTCGATTAGCGGCCATTGTTTAATTAATAAAATTATTGGAAAATTGACCAGCTCATTACCAAACGCTGTTAGGAAAACATTTAAACTTATTTTCGCGTAATTGTTAGTTGTTATAAATTGATAATATCAATCCCTAAAGATGGCTGAGATAACTGAGAAAGTTATTTAACTGTCACTGATTTTGTAATCTATGCCATCACCGGTTGGAACAATTGATGGAGTAAAAAACAGTTGTTTCTGTAGATTCGTCAGTGTTATCCTATTTATTTATTAAGTATAACCATATTTATAACTTTATTCACAGGACAAACCTCTGTTTGCACGACAAGAGTTCAACAGCAATGTCTGCCGATACATACGTTATTTTCACACATTTAAGTGATTTCATTTAACAAAAATTCCAAAATTATAAAACATGCGGCAATAGAACTCGAAGTACTGGTCAAAAAAAAGAATATTATTTCATTATTTTTCTTATACTATATAGTAAAGAAGGATAGCTTAATATTTTACAAATTTTTAAAAAATATTTTTCACTGGGGTAAAAGTTATGATGATTCAAAGACGACCGCACTTGTATCATGTAGTTGGGCATATTCACCCCGGTGCCATGTGTTAACCCATTACGTGTTGTCTGTACATATTATATTTAACAAGCGTAGAGCTCAAGGACCAAATTTATCTATGAGTGACCGAGTTTAAATACATTCACCATCTATATTGGTAAGACAGTGGCGGATTACCCCATAAGCGCAATATATTCTATAAAACCAATATAATATTTTAAATTCAGTTTTAGTAATTCAAAAAACAGGGCCTTCAAATTTGCTGGTACCAAGGGGCTCCCGAGTGCTTAATCGGTCACTGTTGATAGATGGTAAAATTGTCAAACATGTCAATTTTACACAATTCTTACAATGAAAATGAATCGAAGATTTAAAATTCTCGAGGAGCAAGATTTTAGATTCTTACGTTGTTGAGATCCACTGAGGGCGAAAATGGTGGGAATTGAAATGACGGTAAAGATGGCACTGCACCCTGTTTTACCGACGGATCGTATCTTATAGACTTTTTCTTCTTTGATGGCTTCGTCACAGGAGTGTGGTCATGGGCATCGCTTCCAGATACAGCTGAAAATGCATAGGAAAATCAATGTTGTTTCTAAAAGAGCTATTCAATTTGAAAATATAGATCCCGCATAGTAAAATGAGAAATTTTAATGGAAATAAATAATTTATCATGGATCAAATTTTACGTAAGCATTTAAGCGTATGATTTTTGATGCTACAACAAAGTGCTTGTGAAAATTTTTGAAACAGAAAATGTTTTTGCCAAGAGCACGAGGCATCTGAAAGTGGTTCTTTTCAGGGGGTCACAGCCATCCTCTGGATCCGCCATAGTCTTAAACAGTAAATGACTAGAATACTGTATCGACTATCTAAACAAATGTTAGATTGAGCAGAAGTAAAAACTTTTAACCTTTTGATTGCCGTAGAAAAAGTACGTCTTTACCTAGCACGCCGGCTATAATTTGCAATTATTAATTTAATTAGTTATTGACTAGCTAACTCATCTCTGGCGTGTTGAGCATGAAATTTTTTACGAGATATCTCGTCTGTGACAGCCATCAAGTTGATGCCAATTGAGCAATGCACAAATGATAATAGGATGGAGTTATATAAACACGAAACATTCATTTACTAAGCGTCAGTTCAAGTTCATCCATGCACTTAAACGCCTGAAGATGCCGAAAGGCGAAACCCGGGTCGTTAGTGACAAAATCTGTGAGAATGTACATAGTTTGAACAATTCAAATTTATAACAAAGTTAATCGTACCAGAATAGAACGGAGGAATATTATTCCTGCACTGGTCCAAAGTTTTCTCATTATCTGATACATTGTTTTCATCAGGTTTAACGTTTTCAGCATTGGCCTGCTGTGTTTGTAACACCCTCTGTTGTTTGCCCCAAGATGTTTCCAGGGCTGACAGTGGAACGATGTCTTGATTTTCATAACCTAAAAAAAAGAAATGTACATGTACTTCATATTGAGCATCTCACCTTAAGTTGTTTTATAAGAAATGTTTATTATTCAGTCGCTGAATCTCTCCGCTTCGTATAGACAGAGAGATGGATGAGATTAGGAAAGTATTTGGAGAGTTATTAGAGATTATATACACAAATAGCTATTCGCATTAGAATGCAGAAGCACTTCATTTTACAAATATTCTGATTCCTGAACATCTGGTCCAATTTTTGTTATATTTATATGTCAAGTGACTACCTTTTAGTAAGACTTTTGATATGAACTGAAATATCTTTTTTAAAACTAAATGCTGCATCTATTGAGAGGTTTTCAAGGTTGAAGTTTATTATTGTCTTCTCTTGTTGTCATTAACTACCAAAGCAAATAAGACGGAATGAGTCCAGTGGCGGATTAAGCATACGAGAGACCCCAAGCGCAATAAAATTTGGAGGCCATGTTTTTCGTATAAAATTAAAACATCAAAAAATTCCATGTAGAAGATTAAAAATATATAAAAATCTGAACAAAGTATATGCATTATATAATATAAGCTATTTTAGGGCTATAAAATTTGGAGACCCCAAGCGCGCGCCTTATTCTCTTATAGGATAATATGACACTGAGTGTCTCTTGGTTGTATTGCTTTACAAAGAGTCGTTGAAGACAGTGATTTCCCGTTGATTCAACTTCACCTGCATCTATCTTGTTTAAAGCTTTGAGCCAGTACTGAACTACTCATACTCAGGAATACTGATCGACTTCTCGCTCTCGATGAGTAGTGTTCTGCATCAACAGGGTCACCAGTAATAAGATACATGCACGTTTTCAACAAGGATAAACTAGCAGTCTATTTGTGAATGTGTGAAATACACTTTTCCGTGTGATTTGTTGAAATATAGTCGTCAGTCAAATTTCGCTAAGGTACTACTTTTCTCAAACCAGTCTTTAATTCTCAAGTACATGCGGGTATTACTGTGTCAGCGAAATACTTACCAACAAATGTGACTATGCAATTATCCTGATCCAAAATATGTTCAATTGTTGCTTCATAATCGATGCCATCTTCTGAATAAGTCGCTCTGCATTTGGAACCTACCTCCCATACTAACTCATTATTGTCATCCTGGAGTGTTGTCAGTGTATGTTTTTTTTTAGATTTCTTTTTACTTTTGTTTTTCGTACTTTTAATATTTGAATCTTTTGGGACTTTGAATTGTGGTTTGTCATCATCTTCGTTGAGATCTGCACCTAAACATAAACATGAAAATGCAGATAAAAGGAACTTTGAACATAGAAGAAATAGTTTTAATTTCACTTATTCTGTTGACAGCACAAGAGTAATAACAAATAATTTTGATATTTTGAAAGGATTCTGTGGTAAATTAGCAATGATTCATATTAAGTCACCTTTACTAATCCGCCACATGCATGTTTTTCTAAAAAAAAAAATACAAATACGCCTAAAAACAATGTCATTCGCAGGGAAACTTGATGATTATAAATGGGAAGGCCAAATATATTTTATAGGTGTACATCAGTGATGCACAACCTTTACCTTCTAGCGAGCCACATAAAACAAATTATCGTGGCTTCGGGCCGCAAAGAAAAAAATGATTTAAAGTACGCTCAATCCTTTTTTTATACAGATGTACGTTCCATTTAAAACAGCCTTAAAATCGTGTAAAAGTGAATAATAGGTTCCATTATATTATTTTGACCGTGTTATTTCGAAAATAAATAAGCGATGCAAAAAAAGGATTATGAGTACGTGCTTATTAAAAATCGTTTCATTGTGAAATATTAATGTTTCATTTATATGCAAATCATAAGTAAATGCGTTCTTGGTCTTTGTTAATTTTTAACTATTTTTTTTTAATTTGACATAATATTTGTAAGCTTGTTTCTATGAACCGATTTATTCTCCTTCATTGAAGAAAAAGCTTGCTTACATTTGTTTAATAAATGTTTTACGTGAAAAAAGTATGTTTGAGAAAGAGATTTAAGGGCCGCCACAAAATTCAAAAAGGGCCGCATGCGGCCCGCGGGCCGCGTTTGTGCATCACTGGTGTACATCATCGATTTTAATATATGATTATTTGGTGTTTCCAGTCATAAACAAGTTTTCTTGCAAATGTCATTCTCTTTGGGGGTGTTTTGTTTTTTTCTCTCATACAGTGGCAGGTTACCCCATATACTGTGCAGGAGGCGCACATTTGGGACCTCTGAATCTCAGCGGCCTTTAAGAATAGCATATATTATACAAAACCTATATGTTTTAATTCAGAATTCAGTATTGTTCTTATTTTGCGTAGAATTTTCTCCACAATCCATTGCGCGTGGGACCATGAAAGTGTGTAATCTGCCACTGGCTGCAGACATAAAATTTCTTAAAAAACTGTTTTTATCTTTTTAGGCAAATATTGTCGCCATTTCAAAAATCTAGTATTGACATGCTATGCAATATTGTGCAATTATTTTTAAATGTCTTAAATTGGTATATTTAAAATGAGAGATTTTTGTTTTCAACACAGGTATCCCACCACAGAACTTACATTATTGAGGGAAAATTAATCTTTTTAGCAAAAACAAAACACCAATTTTTTAGATATCCCAGAACAGTTCTCAGGCGACGATGAGCTTTACAACACATTTCTCTTTTTCTAATTGAACATTTACTGCATGCCACTAATAACAATGCAATTCTGTAAGAAATCTAATAACGAATTGGAAAATACTCAATTATCATACACGGGAATCAGGGACACCGATAAAATATGAAATATAATATTAGGATGAGAGTCGCCATAATGGTTCTTATATTTCACACTAATAAATCGACGTTTCCATACTAATATTTCGTAGTCTGTAAAAAATGTCAACTTTCTTGATTTAAATGTATTGTCCTACTATCATTCAAATTGTTTTTTTAGCGATATTTAGAAAATTTTCGTAGAAAAAATTGCAGCATGTTAAAAAGCAAAATTACTTTGGAATTTTTTTGTCGAACATAACCTTAATATTGCTACCTAATTGTATTAAAATTTACAGTTGATATACGTAATGATAATGTGTTCTTACCAGCCGTAGTATTTGTGCTCATAGCTAGACGTTTAGCGACCTGCTCTTGTGCTACTTTTAACGCTTTGTCATAGCAAGTGATCAGTGCTTCGTCGTCCCAAATATCTTCAGAATCGTTAGTAGTTTCACTGTCACTTTCAGACTGCAATGAAAAAACTTACATCTATGTATCCTAGTTTCATACTCCTTCTTTTATTAACCGTTATTTTAGCAGATTTAATTTATAATTTTATATTAACTAGGATTCTAAATTCAACACGTTACCTTTCTGTTTCGACGAAACAGTACGTCACCGAAATTCGCCATCATAAAAAATAACTAATTTCAAAATGTCACTTTTCTAGTAATAGCTTGTGCTAAACAGAGTATTTGCGATATTAATCTTCAAAGTTAGATTGGCATTCGATATAAATCTTCTTTCAACGAAGGTAGCATTTAGTTTGTAAATTACAGAAATGTCAAAACAAAAGACCATCGCATACGAGAAGCATAGTCATATTATTCCCTCTAATTATTCCCTATCGCAAATAAACTTTTTCAAATTGTATATGATATTTCAAAAAAGTGAAAAACTCTATATATATGCTATAAATACATTTTATTTTTAAAAATACCAAAATCGACCGAAGTAGCTAGATAAGTAAGTGCACTATTTTTGGAAAAAATAAAAATAAATAAACCATAACAGCAAATGATTAACTGTTATTTATTTTAAGTATTTTAAATACTTAATTTATTATTAAGAGCTGTCTGTAATTAATATGCCATTGAGTTTATTTGAAATAAAAACTGTAAATATACATTAATCCATAAATGATCTCTAATTTTTAATTTTTGAGCTCAAACTGATTCATGATTCAAATTTAACTTAATATTACTTTGAATTGCGTGGCCGTTTTAACAAGTAAATGTAAATTTTACATTAACATGTTGCTGTTATTTCATTCGTCTGTTACCTCGGTTTTATGTAAAAAAATGCCTAATCACAGCATTTCTTAGTAAAATATTTACGCTGTCATCAGAAATATTAATTTATTGCATATTATTTTACTAAAATTGTAGTACCCAAGTGGATACTGGCTAGATATTTTTTCAATACTGTCAATGAAATTATTAGAAGCATACAATTTTCGTGTCTATGGTAGTATTGATAAAATGGCGGACGGTTAATCTCTGTGACGTATTTGTGGAATTTGTTATTTTGACGCGCGAGTGAATCACATTTTATAAAGTTATAGATAATGTTGTGTTGTTTGATTGGCTGAAAGAGTTTATATTCTGAATTCAAATATAAAAGGTATGTTCATTTCATATTAATTATTTAAAACTGTCTCGGAGAATTTCTATAATAGGTCACGGACAGATTTCTAAGGCGGGTAGTATATTTGTCAAGGATTCACCGAGATTTTCTCAGATTTTATCGCTATAAATTAATGAATCGATAAAAAATGATTATCTTTCTTTGACACACAACCTATTCCTTATTTTATAATACACTGTCTTATATATTTGCGATAAATACCGATGCAGATGTTTGATTGTTGATGTTACGAGTGTGCAACATAGTTGTTTACCCTTATTATAAATCGATTATTAAAATAATTTATTTGAATTATCTAAGAAAGATTGTAAACTGTTAAAGATTTAAATACCATACGGCGTATTTTACTGTATATTTATTCAACGATACTATTTATCGCCCACTCAGAATTATTCTCGTGTCGTTTTATTATGAAAATGTCCGCTTTTTGACAGTTTTTTCATTTGGTATTGCGTTGCAGTCTATAAATCATTGCTTATTTCAATATCACAATTGTTTTTGTCGTATAATTACCTTTATTGTTATGTCATACTTCCACGCCAGTTTTAAGTCATCTCCCAAACAATAATTAACAAATATCTCCCATACGATATAGGGAGGTTGGTACCTGCTTCTCTCAATATGTCAAGGTGAACTTTAATACCCACATTACTTTGGTTAAATTACCCAGTTTATAGTTTTTTCCTCAGATTGAGCTATAATTACAACACAGAATTTATATGTGCAATCTAATGATATTTTTTAAACAAAAATATAATCCATTTAAGAAAAATGTGTCGCGCGAAGTTCTGTTCGAAATTTATAGGTTCTGTTTTTGGTTTATGGTGTAATGATAAATTATGAAATAATAAATATCGTATTATTATTGCGACTAGTCGAAGTTTTGTACAATAATTTTATCTTTGATCAATTAAGTTTTATATGGTTTTTATGTCACTTTGTTTCAATTAGAATCTGAAAAACATACTGTCTTTCGGCGACCAAACCGTGAAAGTAAAATTGAAAAATTAGTTATTTCTCTATTATTAAAAAATGTTTTTTTTTATCTCTGACTCTATGACATCGTTAATTTTTAAAAGTCTTACTATCGTCAATCCGTTTTACTACAGTACATACTACATACTGATGCTACTATCATCACATAACACTATCATCACATTAATATTCTAATAATATCCTATTTTTATGACGACCGCTTTTGATTATAATTATTTATAATTTCTTCTCGCAATTGTTAAAAATTTAATTTCTCTTACAGTGCCGTAGTCGGTAGTCACATCATACACATGTAGCGCATGAGGGCCCATCTTGACAAAGGTGTCTAAATGTATATATACTCAAATACAAATTAGTATTCCTCAACATAATATCGAAAGTAACAAAAATTACACGAGTCATATAATTTTACACTTTAAACTTTTACACAGTTGGTATGTTTCACAAAAAAACCGTGTAAAAAGTGATGATGAATTCATATAAAAATTGTACATTGGATCCCTTAATTTAAAAAACCGTGTTATCAGAAAAAATAATAACATTGTGGTATATAAAATCGTGAAAAAGAGTAATAATAAAGACCCAATAAGTAAATTATATAAAAAAAATATTCGTTATATGGATTTTAATTAAGAAAAAAAAACTTTTCATAGCTTCTTGATTATATACGGGGCTTTCATCGCTGGAAATGTCTGACACGCCTAATGTGTTACGATCTAATGAAGCCCTTTGTTTGTTATTTACTGCTTTTGTTGAATTTATTGTTATTGGAAAATCCGTTATCCTCTGTTTTTTTGCTGGAAATCGTGTTAGAGCAAATAATTCGCGTAAAAATATTATTTGTTCTTTTTAGTGGACCGTGTTATTCCAAAATAGTTTTTAAAAACCTTGTAAAAAAGAGTTAAGTGCATTTAACATGTGATTCGTAGTTAAAACAGTTGAACACTGTTGATCGGTGATCTGTTTATCGGTGGTTTAATATATGTTTTAAATACTGCAGGGCCCTGCCTCCTTTTTGTAATTTTTGTTTGAGGGACCAAAAGTCATAATGTGTAACAGTTATCAAATATAATTTTATTTTAGAAATGTATGTTTTTAACATGGTCAGTTAAAACCGCATTCTCATAATAACTATTCCTTGCAGCTTTACTCATTTTGATCAGATGTTTTTGTAGTGCTCCAATACGGCATGCCGTCTGCTAGATTAACCACAGAGCTTTATCGACCCACAAACTACTGTTTTTTGCGATGCGTACCATGTTTATATCACTGACAGATACGTCTTTTCCTTGTTTTCATTCGTAGACAGAAGCTAATATGTTTTTATTTATATAATTATCCGCAAATAGATTACTGTATGGAGTAGGTACATGGCGAAGATCGGCGGCGGATCAAGCACATGTGAGGCCCCAGGCACAATATAACTCGGAGGCTTTATTTTTTGGATTGAAAAAATTACGTATTATTCTGTGATGGCAAACGTTTATAAATACTGTTTATACCAGGGGTGGGGAACCTTTTATTTTGTAAAGGCCACGTTCATTTAACTGATTCAACTTAAGGCCGCAGTAAACATCGACATTAGAAAATCTCTGACCGGCGATTTTGAAACAATTTCTAAAGTCCAGAAATTTGCGGATTTCCCAAAATTACCAGCGTGGGACTTTTTTTTGGCTCTTCCAAAAATTTTGTTGCAAAATTTCGGGAATTTAAAAAAAATAAGAGGATTGGCCGATCAAGTTAAAAAGCTGTAGGTTTAGACAGATGACAGGAGTGCAAAAAACTAGTAAGTTTTGAAATCAGTGTGTTATTAGTTTAAAAGAGTTCGATATCTTTATACAAACTTTGTAACCAATGAAGTTATAGCTCTAATACTTTGGCACGTCAAAGAATGTACAATTTGAAAAATATTACGGATGAAAACCTAAAAAATGAAACAAAAAACTTCAGGATGTAAGCGTCTGCTGTCGCAGTACTGCTATATTATGTAAGTTATTTTTCAGGCCCCTAATATTCTAAGGTACAAAGCGCGGGCCTCGTGCACTTATAGGGTGATGATCCGCCTCTGACGGGATTGATTGTGAGCAGAAATGAAATGACAGTTCGTTACATGCAGCCATTGAAAATGTCATCATAACTAACTCAATTTGTTATAACTTGCTAGTGGGAAAAATAGTATGGTATGTGAGGGATGTAATGTTAAGAATCCTTACCGTATATATTATTTAGGAATTTGATGACGATCTTTGTGATGCCTTCTTGATTTTTTAAAAATCAATATACCTAGTTAACGTAAGTTTTTTTTTGCGTCTCAGCATATACTTCAAGTACCCCGACTTCATACTTAGTCACCTTCAGATATGAAATACTCGACCACCCACGTTTTTTTTTGTAAATGGCAACAAAGTTCGTTCATTTTTTAGATTTTTACATAAAACTTCCTTGTTGACGTGGATTATTAATTTCAGCGTTTTTATCTGGGGTTTGTTTGTTTTTTTGGAAACAAATTTAACCGAATGTGTTTTTCATGAAATTGCTTAAATTACTGCATATTCAAAGTCTTCTCGAATCTCATAGTAGTCATCCAATGGGTTTAAATTTTTACTTAATCAATACAACAATGCTTGGAGGACCTTGCGTGACGTTTGGTTGAGGGCCCCAAATTTTATAACTACGCCACTGCAAATGTGAAATGAATAAATATGTAAAATAAACAGTTTCGTGAATATTTTTTGCATGCAATAAGCTTACTAAGCTTTTATACGAAGGTGTGATTTTCTCTGTTAGGTGTGAGATTATTTGTGATCCCAAACTCCTTAATAATTAAAATGATAAATAGACATACAAATTATTAAAAATAATACTAAAAATATAAATCGGGATTATATTCACCTTGATAACCTCAAAAACAATCCAAAACGATTTTGTAATTTATTAGCTGAAAAAATTTACTTCAATGCTGGCTACCTTCGCCGAAAGCCAAAAGGAACATTAACAATGTATTTAAAATATATGTATACAACATAATGAAAGGTTTGTAGAAATAGTTAGTGTTATTTTGATATTATTATTTAAAATATAATCTAATACCCAGTACTGCCCCTGATCCAGTGATACAAAAAAATAATTCTTTTGTTTCGTACATCTTTCTATCATTTTTGCTGTCCAAACCGCAGTTCAACTGAAAACTCGTAATGTTTTATAATGTTGCCATAATTTATAGTCTATATTCGTTTAATGTTGCGCCTTATTAAAAGATTTGAGAATACAGTCTCATGTTGTAAATATAATTTACAATATGTATTTTCTATACCAAATATAACTATTCATATTTCTTGGTTATTAATTTTCGATATAAAAGAAAAACTGATGTCTGTTCATTACCATTTTTTTTAAAATATTATTTTTGACTCGTATTTCGCAGCTTCGCAAATCTATATGAATCTACTAATCTTTGTAGTTATTAACTCGTTCACTTGGAATCAAAAGAAACGTCACTATTCACTTCACCATTTACCATTCTATTATGTACGGCAGGCAGATTGAGAAAAAACGATTTGCGGATAATCCAAATATAACTGAATCGCTAGTCATTTGTTTTCGATGAGTAATGATGCGATTAGATTCCTAAAGCCTAGCGGTTACGACGATTAGCAATCATATGGGTTTGTTTCGATTGCTGGCAAGCTCAAATAATAATTTATTGAGGCAGTGATGTGGAGTCGGAAGTCGTGAAATCGGACTTTTTCTACCGGAATCGGTAAACAACTAACGATTCCGGCTCCTTTTTAAAAATTCATTTGTTGTCTATAAAAATCGTTAAAAGTCAAAAAAATCAAAAGTGACAACAATGCGTGCCAATAAGCCTAAAAAAATTGAGAACCAAATCCATTAAAAACAATTAAATTAAATAGTATTTTTAAAACTACAAAAAATCAGGGAATAATATCTTTATTATTTTTGCGAACTGTCCGCCTCGGAAGTTGTAACCTTTTGGCTGCTGTAGAAAAAAGTACGTTTTTACCTAGCACGCCGGCTTAGTTATTGACAAGGCAACTCGTCTCTAGCGTGTTGAGCACGAAAAATTTGACGAGATATCTTAACGTTCTCTCGTTTTAACGACTCTACGCATTGAAAATATTCTGTTATTATGGCTTTTCCTTTAACTCTTTCTATACTAAATCCACTATTCCCATATTGCAGCAGTATCTTGACGACATAATGCTACGCATAAAATCTGCCATGTATGACATTTCCTTCAAAAAACTGCCGGGACAATTCGCATTGCATGTCACGTATGGAATATAAGGCTACCTCTGATAACGAGGTGTTATTGCCTGCAGCCAGGAAACGGAAGCGAATCCGCTCAGGCACGTATTGGTACATCATACACGCAGCTCTGAAAGAATACGCATGCGCCAGCGACTGTGATTCGAAGACATTTTACAATATATTTTTTTTACACTGTTATATATTTAACCGCTTCTATTCCGCACGTATAAATGACGGCCCTGGTGTCATCTATGCCAGTGTTCTTCAACATTTTTACATCCGCGGACCGGTAAAAATTGTAAAAATATCTCGCAGACCGGCTTCAACCAACATCACTCAATAAGTTTGTAGGATGACATATAGATCGTGCCACTATTGACAAATTCATATGATTTTTAGAAAGTACCAACCTTCAAATAATACTTGTCAAAATTTCATAACAATTGAGGTTTAGTTCACAAGTTACAGTACAGTGGTTTTAGTGACTAGTTTTTTTTAATTTGACATAATATTTGTAAGCCCGTTTCTATAAACCGATTTACTCTCCTTCATTGAAGAAAAGCTTACTTACATTTATTAAATAAATGTTTTACCGGAAAAAAACATGTTTGAGAAAAAGATTTAAGGGCCGCCACAAAATTGAAAAAGGGCCGCGTGCCGCGATTTGTGCATCACTGCTCTACATTTAAAGTGATAATGGTCCAACAAGAAGACTAAACAATTAATATCTTCTTTTAAAATGCTCAGTTAAAAGCGACCGACACCGTTTTTAAAAAATGCAGCACTAGTTTTCTCCAAAAGAACCAGATTTTCTGATATTAATAAATGTTAAAAATGCTTTGTGGATTATACTACTATAATTTCAACCGCATTTAACGATTGCAGCTGGGATAATGTTGAATGGAAGGATGTTTTATATTTGCGCATGGCATTTCGCTAGACTGCGGATAGTGCTGATCCATAAACTGGAACTTAACCGTTTGAATACCGCGCAAATAAATCATTAATATGTCCCAGAGATACTGCGTGTTTCTGAGAAAAATAATTTTGCCAAATATACACTCGAATTCGATATTTTAAAAACCTATATTGACTCAGTATAGATGGCACTACACATATTCATCAAAATATTGCTTATATTCTATTAGAATACCAAGTATTTGTTTTTTTAATGTCTTGGACATCCGTGTTCGCTTGCATATGTTCCGGACACCTGTGTCCGCTTGGTATTCAAGTGGTTAATACCTTTGCAGGGATTAAGTGCGTTGCGTATTGATTTGTCTTTTGCAGGTCTTTTTGTAGCAGACTAGTAAACATACACGTGTATTATGAATAGCGTGACTGCAAGAATAAATTGCAATAGCCTCTCGTATGTCACGCAGGCGTTCAAATAGGGGACTCCGAGCTTATCACACTTCGCCGCTTTCAGATAGCAATTCTCTCGTCTCGTGAATATTGTAAAACCCCGTAATATCGTTTTTCAATCAATCATTATTTTATTTTTTTAATCCATGTCTGCATAGCGTTGAGCATATGGCCTCTTTGGAACTGTTTGTTACTAAGTCGCTCAACCTCTCTTTTTCAGTGGATAGTGGACTAGTGGTTTGACTAATTGCTCTCGCTACGCCCAGTTATTAAAGGATCGGAAAGGTTAGGAGAGAATTTTTAGACATCACAAACACCCATGCCTTCGGACAGAAATCGAAAAATTTCCGTTCTTACTGGGACTCGAACCCGTTTGATCTGGCACGGTAGCCCACGCTAACCGCTGCGCCATATGACTCTATAATAATTATTTACATATAATATTATTATATCACATTTATGAACTGGTGAGAAAAGCAAATGTTAATATGTGAAATAATTTATCAAAAACCGCATAAAAGGTAAAACGTTAAAAAAAAAACCTAACCTCTAAACTAGCGACAATAACTTCGTTTAGTGTGAAGGATCCAGATCAAGTTCCGGAAAATCCATATCACTGTATTTCAAAGCTGTAAGCCGAAACGCAGAATGAAAATTTACTGGATAATATTAAATTAATAAAATGAGTTAGTACTGTATTTCTAGCTGTAATTTCAGGTATATCGATAAAAGTATATATAACTGTCAGAATGTCGTAGAATTATTTGGTGGGATTTAAAATATAATCCTTTTTTTTATCGTATATTTAATTTTATTTCAATTATCTCTGCCAAATGAAATTTGAAAGCGCTGTGGAGTTTTGCCACGTCATCTTACGAGGCGCGGGTGGGTTTTCCTGCTTAGGAAATTAATGATTGATTTTTCACTCTCTGTTATGTGTTTATGTACTCAGCATGGTGCAGTGAAACCCCATTCCTATGTTTTTCAAGGGACCCTAATATATATAAAAAAAAAATCCTATTTGCAGTTACTTTGATTTTAATAAAAACCCCTCAAACTCACGTTATTTTCTAAATTAACTCTTTTTGCTTTGTCAGCCCGTTTTTATCGTGATTTTTTTCAATGTCTTAAATTATCCTCAGTTCACAGCTGAAGTTCTAGTATTCTTCTATCACAATCCGGGAATTTCGGTATCACAAAATTGGACGGGATCCCGGGACGATGTTTATCAGTTGACTTGACCTTGTCAAATCAATAAAATGCTAATTTTCTCGATTTACTTCTGAATGAAATATAGCATCTTTGTTTTTATTTTATGCAAATAATGTCTTCTTTGGAACTACCCTTCAGAATACGAAACGGTGAATACTTTATAATCATTAGCATTTTGCAAGTTTTCCGAATTTCACAAGTTTCGTTGGGTCGTTATTCTCTCAAAATTCACATCGGATCATAAATTTCTCGGAAATTTTCAAATATTCCCCCCTCTTTGGAAGTGTGGTTAACGGGTGTAACACAGCGCACTCAGACGTTCGCCGCCGTAGTTATTTTCCACTAATTAAAAACACGCATAATAATAATATTGTCTAAAATTGTATGTTTGCAATGTAGATAGATACTTGTTTATTTGTTGTATAATGAAGATTTGTTTTTTTTGTTGCCATATTTGTACAATATAGGATACGCATTAGGTTTTTTTTTTTACAAAAACCGACTTTGAAAAACTGAATTTAGAATTCTAATATTTCCTAAAACCCGGTTATGCCTGTGTTTCGAAGTTTTACTGTAAAATGATAATTCAATGAAAATATCAAAATAATTGGTTATTCTTTTTACTTCGTTTATTTGTTCTAATATAAACGCTACCATTTTATTCGGTGTTTTTTTTATAGATTTAGAAAACATAAAGCACCCAATAATCCTGGGCAACTGGCGGCCCGCGATAAAATTCCATCCGGCCCTTGGAGTACCTGTATAATTTTAAAAAAATCACTTGCGAATAACTTTTCGGGGGGCTAGTCTTTGATTCGGAGAAGGTCTGAGTTTTATGACCCAGCCTTCCTAATTGAAAAAAACTATTTAATTTTTCCGTTATTTTTTTGTAACGTTATTTTTTTAATGAAATTTCTTATAATAGAAAATGTTTTTGAGTTTGATGTACTTGTGAACGGTTTCCTTGTCAAGATGCACATAAAAGTACATACTTTAAAATATATCCTAATTTAATACTTTTAGACATAAGAATTAAGCGGATATTTCATCTCATTTTCTTTATTACCACGGTGGTTTTAATTAATGTCGAAATTTTTGTATAAAAATCGGTTTTTGAAAACCGACAAGCCCTTATCCGCCCGCTGTTGCTTTCAAACTACTTTTAATCTTAAATCTCACCATCGATAAGGGAAAGGGACATCGTTGAAATTTAGATATGTCGAGGCATTCAAAGAATATGGCTTCGTTGAAACATCTTGTCGTTAAATTATTTTCGACTTTGCTGAATGTTTGACCTGTTTCGAATTTTCTACATATTCCAGTTACCGCATACTCAAATCTTTGCCGCAAGCATCTGTACTCGTAGTTCTTTATAAACATCAAGCTATGTGGCAAAATTAACAGAGAGAATAAATTGTAAAGATTCGTCAGGATTGGTTATTTTATGATTAAAAATGACAGCTATTGAAAATATCAAATAGGAGTTACAACGTATGAATGAAAACATGCTTTTGTATTATAATTATTGAATATTGATCATCGCTCCAAAACTTAACTAATGGCCGACGATTTCTTGATTTATTTTTGACCAGTATTCTATAGATACGTTTGAATATATCGTGTCTATGGATTTCAATTGAATATTCGATGTTCGAATATGCTCGGTTCTTTTTAAAATATCTTTATTCGAATGTTCGAATATTTTCCGATTATAATATTAATGTATATTGTAAACTACTGGGTCAATAAAAAATGTCGCATTATATCTTGATATAATATATTTTAACCGTCGGTATACATACTGCCAGTTTGCCGGCTGCGTGGTCGAGTGTCCATATACGATGCTTTACATTAGTAGCGAACATGGATTAAAAAAATGCTGCCAGTAAAGTCAAAAATCCTTGCTTTGAGATAATCGACATTTTCGAATATCACCCAAAAACGTTTAGTCGTCTTATCTCCTTTGTTTGTCTGTAGAAATAAGAAATCTGTACAACTTAAAAGCGTTTAATTATTGATAGATTTCTCGGCAGTAATAACTGTCATCAAAATTGATTTAGTTCGTATTACTTATTTAAATATCGAAATAAATAAATGTTATATCGGTAAGCTTTTTTGTTATCCGATAGAGCGTCTTAAATCTATTGATCGGCATTGATAACTCAAAACACCCTTATTTTTGACTGACAGAATACCGATGATACAAGTTTGCCTATATTGCAGCCAAATGGTAAGCTTTGGTTACAGATGTTACAATTGTGTATTTCTATAGGTTATCGAATGAATTAAAAGATTTTATAGTATTAATCCTTTATCTTATTTATATTCCCATTTTGAAAACAATCTGCGATTCATCGTTGTGTGCAAATCGTGGCGTGCATGACTGAATGTAGATTTAATTATACCCTCTCGACTTCAGACAGGAATTTTGCGTGATTCGATGTCAAACGTATGCTGATGTTTCATACATTTGAAGTTTGTCGCTGTACCGAAATAAACGTCGGATCGTTTTGCACAACGCTTCACTGTCTCATCGATTGCAAACGATCGTAGCAAAGTGATGATGATTTGTAGTAATCGAATTTAAATTCTAACGTCTCATACATTCCATCCACGAAATGAACGCTGGGAAAATTCGTATATAAAGCAAAGCATGCTGAAGTCTGAGAGACACTAGTAAACAATGTCGCGGGACATGACACTCATTCATGTCCCGAAACATTTTGCTTGAACATGCGTGGTGCTGATTACATAGTTCGCTGAAACAGTGGTACGAACGAACGAATGTCATTTGATTTTATCGGATGCAAACGATGCACGCAAAGTTAATTTAATTTGTTCCCAAGTGAATGGCGTCTGTAATATAAATTATGTGTGCAGCAATACATAACATTAGAGTGAGAAAAACACTCGATACATTAATACGATTTACGAATTTTCTTCCAAACGCGTTTTTCACATATCTACTTATGGCTGCATGTTCCGTCTATGCGATCGCCTCCATAGCGTAAATATGTAACATATCTCGGGTCACGTGAAATGTCCCACTATGATGCGTGTTATGTTGAGGAAAAATTTGTTCTCTAATATATTGAATGAGCCGTTTAATAATTAATATTGATAGTTTAAAAATGCTATTCTACAGTATACTATAACTTTCTCACCATCCTACAATATATAAAATAACTGTATTCCGTAATGTTTAACTGTGTCTTCAGGGGCTTGTGTGACAGGGAGTTTCTTTAAAGCATACTTTTCAATAACTATGGATTGAGGTCAACCCGTTTTCCGTGTGTCACACCTTAACGTTGGCCTTATAATTCTTCTCGTTTCCACCAAATCGGCATAACTGATCGATTCAGCGGATATTATGTTAAAATATTCCTTTCAAGAGATGCATTTGTTTGATATAACAGGTGTAACCTGAGCATTTTGCGTGAGACGGTTGTGATCCAACTATCAATATTGCTCATTTATAGTACAAGTAGGAAAGTACAAGAAGACATCGGTGGCTTATTATGAGGCGCTTTTAGACCACTGAAATGTATGGAAAATAAACGAATAAAAATGCTTTTTCAACAGTAAATTGACCGAAATAAAATTGACTCCAACTCACCATATTCTGCGATCTTTTGCGATTTATTCGTGTTCCCGTCGGACATTTTCAGGAACAGAAAGTATCATAATCGAGGTAATTTTGATAATTTTTCATAGTTGACAAATACTGTTTTCGTGATGGAATGAAAATATTGGAAAATCACTCGACAAGAAGTTCTTTTAAATGCTATTTAAATATATTCGGGATGTGTGCAATAGACTTGTTACACAAGTAGAAAAACATTTTTTTATATATCTTCTTCCTTCGTCGATACTTTATTCTGTCGAAAGTCGGCGGCAAAATTTCATTTCGTCTCCATGTTTAATTGCCAATGCCTTGAATGTGGCTTTAGTGTAGCCAACAGAACCTACTTCTTCATCTATTTTTGTTTTTCTTTCGTTGTAAATTATTTCTTATTCTAAAATACAAAGTATTCTGGTGTTCTATTTTGGACTACCGCCATAAGATCTCTTGACTTGTTGGCTTGTCCTTCATCCTCTTATTGTAAATAATCTTAATTGTACGCCTTTGATGGCTCGTTCCTTTTATTATAATACGTTTTCGTTTCAATATACAGTCGAACTCGGTTATTACGATCACGGAAATAGCGAGATCTCGGATGTAATGAGGAAACATTCGTTGACATTTTAGTTTATGGTTTTATCCATCCATGTATTCACTTTTATAATGAGCATACCGAGCAAAAATATCGTCAAAATTTTTCTTAAACCGGTAATGTGTCGATCGTTTAAAAACAACATTTTCGACCCTAAGCAATAAAATCCGACCGGGTAGTTAACTAGACAAATGCCGCCGGGATCGTTCTAGTTAACGAGGACTACAGAAAGTGATATTGTGGAAGCCGTGCTCAACAAAGACGGTGAAATGATGATGTGGCCAGTGAATGTCAAATTGAGAAATCCAAACCAGTAACGACGATCTCTAGAGCTCATGATATATTGGAAGATCGATTTTTTTGCACAGAGCATTGAGAACACCTAAGAGTCTTTTAAAGGGTTAAGTGCCTTGAGAGGAAATTTAAGAACAATGAGAGTGAATACAATAAAACAAGCATCAATTTTAAATTTTATCAGAAAAATAGATTGAGAGAAAAATGTAATATGTGTGTAACGGGTGTGTAAATAAATTCTAATTGTGTATTTTTGTATTGTATGCATTAAAAAATATCTTCTCTGATATTATGAGTAATTCTTATAACGAGCAAATTCAGTCAGTCCCATCTTCATCGTAATAACCAAGTTCGACATTACCTTAGTTATATTTAATATTGTATTGAATTTTAACCATGGTTAGACACAGACCCTGCTGTGGGCAACGTACAATCGCACGCCATTGTTTGTATTAATTTCCTACACTAAAATGATTAATATCTTTAAATTTGTGTTGAAATTGAAACAAGTTTGCGGGGCCATATCACTAAAGGAACAATTGAAGAGCGCGTGAGAAACTCATCAGATCTCGCCATTGTTATGAGATGCACTCAATTTTTTTCTCACTCTTTTTATCAGCGCCTGTATTATTGTTTAACTTGGTCGGGGCTGTCTCTAATTCGACGAATACTCTGTGTCAATGCTGAGTGAATATGTATTATAAGTATTAATATAAAATTTAAAATAACTTTGATTATTCCACGTATTGTGTAACAAACTGTGACACGTGTTTCACCTCTTTCAGAGGCATCTTCAGACTTAAGAACATAAAAGATGTCTAAAAAGTAACAATTTTTCTGAGTTTGCCAAACATTTAATAGAAAATAATCATAATTTTAATCAGATTAGTAATTTAGAAATACTCCACCGAGTAATTAAAAAGGGTTTAAAGATGAATAGCTTAGAATTTTTAGAAATAAATAAAACTCTTAACAAAAAAGAAATATTATTAAATAATATTCTTAATAGGAATGGTTGCTCGCCATTACTTACATTGTTTCCAATTAATAGAGTAATCACAAACCTATCTGATTGACTGCAGCTCATTAGTTTAATAGTTTGTAATTTTTAACGTCATTAGTAGTATGATTATATTTGTTTGTTTTGTTTCGATTTAATCACCCCCCTCTTTGCGTCCCTTAAAAGGAAATAAAACCCAAACTCCATTTTATAATTTCATAATTTAAAATTTTTAGAATCAATCTTGCTTCATTACTTAAGCAAAATTTGCGATAGTAAGTCTGAAGATGCCTCTGAAAGAGGCGAAACACGTGTCACAGTTAGTTACACAATACGTGGAATAATCAAAGTTATTTTAAATTTTATATTAAAATGAACTTCCACAAAGTTACCGACGAAACCATCGAAAGTATATGTTTTATATTGATAATGCTCGTGATTATCGAAACCGGTTCCGATCTTTGTTTAAAAAACATGTTTTATTTCAAAATATAATTCAATTTTCTTGCGTAATTATTTTAATTATTAAATAAATGTATGTCAAGGTTTATTTTAAATTTATTTATTCATGCTGTAAAAAAGAAATATTACGTATTCAAGATGAAATCTCTAATTACTAAAACCGAGAGTAAATTTTTTTACGAGCTAAAATTCAGGTATAATATCTTTTATTTAGTCCGATATGGCAAATTCAATCTATAAAATATATAATTCGTGTCATATTTATTCATAACTAAAACCATACGCGCAGACCTGTAAAAATTTACTACTCAGATTATGTCAGCGTCGAGTAATATCAACCTCCTAAATAATTTAGTTTCCAAACAAGAATTTTGGATTCCAGAATCAGCATTTTGACACCAATGAAAGAATCCGATTAAGTTATTGCTCTTTTACCATTGTATGTAATTGTTTTAAGTCCCCAGAGATTTTTTTTAAATGTACATATTTCTTGAAATAAGGACTAATTTAAATAAAACTGATTTTTACACAGAAGAAGTCGGATACACTTCAGTCAAAAAATAATACACTGTCTCACTAGGAATGACCGAGATGACTGATTTCATATTGTGATTGTCAAGTCAGATTTCATTAGCTGTCCCCAAATGTTAAAAATATTTAAATTTCCATCAGATTTTTTCTCCTTTTCAAAAGGACGTAAACCCCCGGTAAAAGAAACTGCTTTATACACCTAAAGATTAGTCCCGATGATTGCAATGATCTGCATTGTCCTCGATTAGTCATCGTCGATTAGATCCGACATTGATTCTCCTCAAACATCTATGTATTTTTTTTTTAACTAGACATAATCACAATAATAACATTTAATGTAATTAAGCCGCAAAAAACAAACTACACATATTATATCGACTGTGGAAAGGAAAAAGGACGTAACCCACTCATATAAAATTTTACATGAGGCGCTAAAAACGTGTTTTGATGATTTTGTGACATATGCAAATTATGAATTATACACAACCTTGAAGTGCACGGAGACTTCTAAACTGGTGTTTAATTGACACAACCTAATATTAATTAAAGAAATTGTCTCGGAAAAACCTTTATTTTAGTGTTTTTTCTTGATTTTAATTTTTTACAAGGTCATCTTTTTTAAACTTGAAAGCTAAATTTAGATACTAATTCGGAATTATCAAAGTCCATCCTTTTGATAGAATGTGTGTCAAGTTGTATACATTGTGATTATCGAAAAAAAGCTGTTTTGGAAAATTGAGGGTTACGTCCTTTTTCCTTTCCACAGTCGATATGTATCTCAGCTAGGGCATCAAATGCCGGACCCCATTTGTAATCCCATGATTTCGGGATTGAACATTCACCATAAAATCGTGTAGACATTCCGGATCGAGAGATTTTTGCTCGGGCGATTTTGAAATCCTTGGAATTTACGAATTTCCTATAATGATAAAATGTGATAATTTAAGATTTCGATTGAAGGTGCTTGGTGGAATTTCATTATTAAATTAGAACTGACAAGGTCCCGAAAGGCAAAACCAGGGTCGTTAGTGACAAGACTTGTGTGAATGTACATAATTTGAACGATTCAAATTCGATAAAATGTGAATCGCCTTTTTTTTAGGTTTCGGAATTTCATTTTTTTACTCACTGGCCGATTTCAAAAACCCAAGAATTTACGGAATTCCCAAAATTTTGAAGATGCGAGATTTGTTGTGGGTCTTCCAGGATTTCCAATTTCAAAAAGCCAGGAATTTGCGAAATTGCCAAAATGACAAAAAAATGTCTTTTTTTTTAGCTCGCTTTTTTTTTTTTTTAAATTTTGCCTATTTTCAACAACTTTTCGAGAATTTCACACTTGCCCTGAATCCCGAAATCCCGAAATCCCGGGATTAGTACTATTACAATCCCGGAATTGATGGCCCTAATATCAGCTATATATAGTTCAAATATTAAAGTGTTTATCTATTTCTTAGTTCCGTATAAAAGTTGATTCATTTTTTACGTAAATATTGTGGTTATGAATTATAATGTCAATAGTCTCATAAAACACACGCTGATGTTATTTAAATATTTGTGGCTTTCTCGTGAAAAATTCTGTACCTCAGATGATATTTAAATAGCTGTATAGTTTCAAAGTTCGCGGAAAAATCTGGCTGTGCATTTTTCTTTGAATCCAACATTCTTTGTGCTAATGTGATTCACAAAAAGCTGGAGTTTTTTTTTTTTTTTACCTTCGATGTTATTAATAGGATGTGTATTGTAAACAGTGACTTATTTGTGTGGAATTGTTTTGAATTTTGCACACGTAGGCTTATTGGATCAATGACCAATGAGTGAATTCGCAATAATCCTTCATATATATGGAGATTCTTCACAAGGCTCCGTGATTCAGATTGCACGTTTAATATTTTATATATTTACGAAATTCTGACTCAACTTTTGTTTCGAATTTAAATATTCTCCTTTTAAAGCCTTCAAACTGCGATATTATCATAACGCTAAACCAGGGGTCAAACTCTTTGTCAGAATCAATGTCACTTTTAACACTTGATCGAGGAGCGATGGGGGTACAAAGTGACCCCAGACAAATTTGTGTAATTTTTTCATCGCATTCATTGATGCTTGCAATAAATATTAACAAGGTATTGGTATTCAGCAGGTGGTTGAAATAAGTAGAATTTTACATTGCGAATGTTTACCCAAAGGTTAATATGAGCCACTGAGAGGTGAAGGAAGCCAAGTGATATTTGAGGAAACGTTGAGCTTGATGCGTTATAATAATCTATATCAGTCTTTTTGGGACCGTGGCCGCTTTGGAGTGGCTATTTTTCTGTGGCCCCATACCATTGTTTTGACTTCCCATAAAAATTCGAATTTCAAGAAATACCCAGGAATTTGCGGATTTGCCCAAATAACTAGAGTGTGACTTTTTTTAAAGCTCTTCCAGGATTTTTCTGTGTGATGTGGCTCCACCAAACGTATTTTTCTTTGTGGCCCTCTTCGAACATCCTGTGACTCCCAGAAAAGCCACTTGCCACCCGGTTGAGAAACCAGGATATAAACCATAGAGCAAAAGCAAAAAAAAAGAATTGCAGCTGTTTTTTGGCTCTCATGAAAAGTAAAGAAAAATGAGTTGTGTTTTTTAATACCAAAGGGCAGAAAAATCAATAACGGTAATTAGAAGAAAGTTAAAACAGAGCAAGAAATATGACAAATGAGCATCTCAATACCGGGTGAATAAATCAATTATCGACAATTTGGAAAAGAAAAAAAAGTTTTCTGAAAATAATATAATAATGTTGAACAATTACAGCACACAAACATTCAACATTGATGGTAGATGGGATGATTGGATCGTTTATGTATTTTTTTTTAAATATAATTGCCTGCATACATAATATCCGAAATAGGTATTTTTTAAGCCAGTAATGTCCAAACATTCGTATGCACAAACGTGACAATCAACCTATGCATGTTTTTTTCGATCGTAACGTTACACGTCGCCATTCGGTTGGATTACAATGCTGCTAAATAAATAGATAATAATTTGTTGCATAAACCTAACTACCTATTGCATAATCCTCGCCGGACGCTTGCACCCACATACTGTCAACATTTTACTCATAAGCAGTCACGCACAACTAGTTTTTAATTATGGTTGAAATTTAAATTTAATAATGATTGGCATTACAGTTAATGCCAATGCGGCAAATATTTTTAAGTCGAAAGATTATACGTGATGAACTCGATAAAAATTGCCATGACAAATACCCGCGTCTAAGATCTCAAATTTTGAATTGAAAAATCTAAATTTGACATTGACCTAACCGAAAATTGAGACTAAACCCTCCTCATTGTAAAAGCCAAGCTCTTACCTACTTGACTAAAACGGGTGACATTAGTGTCCATACAATACATAATGAATTAAATCTGATTAAATAATTACCACTATATACCATTTTGAATTGTGGATAATTTTAACCATGGTTTGTGAAATACGTGAAGATACACTTTTTTTCAATTTAATAAATATACTCAAAACTAAATTTGAAATAAAATCATAAAACTAGATTTTTTTATATACATATAATTCTTAAAACTATTCACCATTCAAATCTGTGGGCATTCCCATGGGCGAATCCTTTTCGCCAGCAATGGCTTTAAATTCATAAATGTATTTCTTATATAAACACGAAAAATTCATTTACTAAGCGTCAGTTCAAGTTAATCCGTGCACTTGAAGCCCGAAGATGCCGAAAGGCAAAACCCGGGTCGTTGGTGACAAAGTAAGTTTATACCGGCGTTGATATTTACAAAATCGGTTATTAACATAAACTACCAAAATACCGGTAATTATGTATTCGCCCAGTATTACGAACTATGATCGTGAGGGCGTAAACAAACATCTTCATTAGGATTTTATTTAAAATCTGCATTCCATAATTTGCCCTTACGTTTCGATCGTTTTATAAATATATATGTAGTCACTAGGGCTTATACAAAAACCGACTTTTGAAAAAACCGGTTTTCGAATGTCAATATTGTTCGAAAACCGGTTTTATCCGGTTTTAAAAGTTTTATAAAAAAATGATAATTCAATTAAAATAGCGAGAAAAAGTTAATTTTTTTATATTGTTTTATTGTTTGGTGTTATTCATCAGAAAATATGATGTAAGAAAACACAAAGCGTCCACTGATCGTTTCAACAAAATTTCCTGATATCGAAAATACCCTTTCGCTGGGTAATTGATGTGGGGCATATGGTCTTTAAGCCATCAAATAAAAGATCCAAATTTTCTGTCCTTTTGTTTATAGCCTCGTTTATGGAAAATTCGGCACAACCGGTCACGAAGTTGAAAAACCGGTTTTCGAATGTCACAAATTTAGCAAAAAAACCGGTTTTTGAAAACCGACAAGCCCTAATATGTAGTCATTATATCGTTCTTAAAGTTCCAATTAAAATTAATGTTATAATCTCACGCAAGTAATAAATCATTAATTATATCACCGGCTGCTAAATCAACCGCCGCCCACTTCAATTCTGCCACCTCGTCAGATCGGAGCTGTTTCATGAGCCATATTTGGCTCGTCTGCCGAAGGTTGGAGCTTCACTCGTGAACGAATGTGACAGGTATCTGTCAGTCCTAGTGCGTTGCATTTCCGCATTATCCATTCGTTATTTTGTATTATATATATGAAATCTACCATGCCTCCTCAATATGGTCTGATTACCATGCCGTTGGATTTGAGCATTGCTTTATCCCTATGTAACGCGGTGGAACGGCGTTCCGGCACCTTTTTTCTGGGCAATTTAAATGTTTTCATAAAAATAAAATTGGCTGTTATCCCTATCTTAGGTACCCTTTGAATGTAATGTACCTCGTACACTCGTAAAATAATGTCATAATATAAAACAATACCGGATACATACACATACATTGATCAATAGTGAGGAAGACAAGGCTTCTGTGACGACTAGGGATTCTGTGTCGAGACGTCCCGGGACAAAAGTCCCGGGACTTTTAAGCTTTTTTGCTGTCGTAAGTCCCGGGACTTTGTTGTTAAATGTCCCGGGACTTAAGACAGCCAAATTTTACATTTTAATTTTGAAAAAACCATTCTAACAAAATAAAATTGGATGCAAGCAATCGCTAATGTGACCTAAAAAGTTAATTTTGATTTAAAATAAATTTAAATTGGTGTCTATCCTCGAGATCAGTTTTGAAAAAAATGCATTATATTCAGGCTACGGATTAAAGGCCGGGGTTTTAACAAAATTAAGTATGCATATATGAAAGGGACCTTATGAAAGAAACAGCTGTTTAGATTTATAATTGTAGAAGTTTCAAATCAACATCTATTTATATATTGTAATACGAAACAACCATTTTCTATGGGTAGAGACGTGCAGAAATACAAAAAAACTTAGACACGTGTTCGTTTAACTCAATAGTTCAACAATTTGAAACTTGGGATTCACAGAATTCCAAGAAATAATGAAGCCGATAGTTATTTCTAGAAAATTATGTCATAAATCAAGGCGGATTATAAATCTTTTATTATCAACAGTTCAGCTGGGACTAATTGTTTTTCGAAAAGAATACAAGAAAGATCAATGTTTTGGAAAAAAAATGTTGCAACAACGTTTATTACAAAAATAAGAAATCGGCTGTCTGATTCGTCATTAAATTCATTATTATTTTTAAAATCATATTTTGATAAGCAAAAATAAAATATTAACTTTTGTGTAAATAATACATACTATGTATGATTTGAGGTTCTGATTTTATTATTCAATTAATTTAATATTTTCAATATTAATAAATAAATGTGTTCAAAAGATGTATTTATTTTAACTAACGCATACTTTCGGCGGCCTTTTAAAGTACGTACGAAAAAAATATACGTTTAACTGCGTAAAAAACGCTCAAAAAAAATAATTTAATTGAAACAAAATATTAAAAAACGTTTAGGAGAAAGATATCTCCATTTATGTTATTAGAAATTTGTTTAAATCAATTTATATTCGTATAAAAAATATAACTGTACCAAAAACAAATCAAAAAATATTATAATTAAATGTTCATACCTGATTATTTTTTTATATTGACTATTTTTCAGCTGTATTGTGATTTGTGAAGTAACGGTTATAATTTTACCCAATTCATTGTTATTTTTTCAATACATGTTTCGTTACATCCCTTTTTAGTACATACATACAAATATTTAATTTTAATAAATTTATAATTTTATTGAAGGGGAAATAAACGTCCCAAGTCCCGGGAAGTCCCGGGACTTTGACTTTATCACGTCTCAAGTCCCGGGACTTTGAAAAACCCGAGACTTCAGAATCCCTAGTGACGACACATCTTATAAATTTGAGTCCCAGTTTGAACAGCATTTTATTAAATCGATTTATGTTGAAAGTGTTGGCTGTTTGTGATATCTTGAAAAATCCTCCCAGCCTTCCAATCCTAAAATGAACGGAACAAAGCAAGATTGACTAGTTAACCACTAGTCTTGTCCAACGTTCCTTCTAAGCTGCGCACAGTTGGGAAGCCCCCGCGCACTTATTCCGGGTTGGCGCGCACTACAAGACGGTTGTTCAATTCATATTTGATCGGACCGCGCAGCCATTGAAATTTCCGCGCAGCTAACCTCTTGTCTTAGAGCAGGCATGGGCAACCTTTCCTAGGACTGGGGCCAAATTATCACTGTGTCCGAGTCAAGGGCCGGACTAATGTATACTGTAATAAACATAATAAAGTATTTTTTAATTAAATAAAACACGTTGCTATTTCTTATATGGTGGTGATCATGAACTAGTAGAGTGGAGCACTGCAAGCGCCCGTGTTATCTCTATTATTTAATCACTCCCTGGAACTATCAATTTCTTTCTCTATTACTTCGTCGAGATGAATCAGGGCTGGAAAAAATAGCTCGGCGGGCCGGTGGTTGCCCATATATGTCTTAGAGGGAACATTGGTCCTGTCCTAGCCCTATCCTTCTATCGTTGATTTCTTCGAAAAAAAGGTTGAGCAACTCAGTAACAAGCAGTTCTCGTAAATAAACTTATGTTGAGATACCTTTATTAATAAGTCATATGCTCTACATTGGGAACGAACATGGATAAAAAAAAGCTTTAGTAAAATGCTCGACCAGAAGTGAGTTCCGATAGCTATTTTTTATTTAATTTTCAAAAAGCACTGGATTTGAGGCATATTATTGTATCACAGTGGAGCAGTATGGTTGTTTTATCATGAAAAATAATAGTACATCGGCATCAATCTTTATTTTACGTAGCCCTTATTCTAGCAAAACAACTGAGCGCAGAAAAAAGATGTTGATTTTTGTGTATTTTCAATAACAGAACTAGGCGTAGTCAGCCTGTTAACTATATTTATAAAAAATTGGTTGTCTGTAAAGTCGGTTTACGGACGATAGATTAACGTGACAACGTCATAAGAAAACATTGATGAAATGATTGCATACTTTTATGAATAAAATGGAATCATTTTTATTGACTTATCATTATTTTGTATGGATACGAAGAAGGAGTGAAATGAAATCTACAATTTTTTATTGATATATTTTATTCGCACTCATTAATTCAAATATGTTTATTACTTTGATGAACAGTTTATTTACAAGTAACAATGTGCTTTTAGCAATTTATTTACAACTTTTATACATGTGTGATATTTTACGTCTTCCAATCTGTGTTATTCTGTTAAAGATAGGTCGGTGATAGGAAAAGTAGGAAATGAATGGGAGTGTTTCAACTGTAATGTGTCACAATCCGAACGGTAGGCCGATCGTGCCTCTCTATCGCTTATCCGCGCTCTCGCTCGCACGCTTGCCTTCGGCGTAACGCGACAAACGGGACAATGAGTCATATTTTTTCGTGCGTGCAGCGGGCGTTCATCGATTTATAAGACGTTGTCACGTCAAAAATCATTGTAGAACTAAAATTCAATGATATAATAATGGAGTTCTACCAAGTAAATGTCAATTCAATCAACTACGTATATTTTTATTAACTTTATCATTTGTAGTGTTAACTGAAAAATATTTACGTACAGTTTATTGTTTTACATTTTTTTTTATGATGTAATAATACTTGAGCTATAATGCAAATTGGAAAGGTTAAACTGAAGAAAAAACCAGCTCTGCAGCGTATGGCCAAACATGCATTTATTCCACATGACGAGATAATGAGTGATGTGAAAAATACACACATTAGTAAAAAATGTCAGCGGCCTGGCAATTGTTTGCTGATTACAAAAACAGTTTGATGATTGATTGGTCTGTTGACAACGGGCCTGCAGTTATCGAAATACACGGTGCGTATTAGATTTGCACGGTAGAAAAAGTTACGATTGGGCGGACACTGCGGCTTTGGTTTCTACCATATTGGACGCTACAGATAATTTAAATTTTTGAATATGTGAGACACTTTGGCTAGTTATTGCATAATAAACATATTTTATGAATACACGTCACTGAAGTTGTTGAAAAGCATCAGGATAACGTTGCCAGCCACTTTAGTAATAATAATTATCCAATTTAAATGCAGATAACTTTCCACGGCGCGGTCGTTCGCCATGGGCATTCCCTGTTCGATGATTGACACAATGTTTCCGTACCGTATGCGGAATTGTCGGTGATTCGATATACATAAATGTATATGGGTTTTTTTTAGTTAACTTAGCCTATTTTTTAACTGTTCAAAACTGAAACATTCGATGCTGATGTTACTGATAAAGTGGCATTGATCTTAGAAACCCAAAATAATACATTTTAAGCTGCATCTAATGATGAGAATGAGGTTGAGCGAGTTAGTAACATTGGGGGCGGACATGAATAAAAAAGCATAACTATAGTGATCGTTCACTTGAACGCGGACTGCCCATATCTGCCTATTAGCACATTAAGTCGATGGTTGCCACAGACGAGATATCTCATAAAAATTTTCGTGTTCGACACGCCAGAGACGAGTTATCTCGTCAATAACTAATTAAATTAATAGTTGCAAATTATAGCCGGCGTGCTAGATAATTGCTATTAATTATCTACGTCAGATAAAAGGTTAACAGTCATGTAGAATTGTCAAATTATAACATGAAATTTTACGCAGATTATTGATATTCTAACTAGCCATTTTAAAATTTATTTTATTGATTTTTTTTTATTTTGACCGACATCGGAAACCAGCGGCACTTAGCATGTGGTCAGTCGTGGGCAACATCTAAGGACCGATTTCGCTTTCAAAACGATAAACCCGTTTGCCCTATACGTACGCAGGGCGTGCAAAACCGAACGAATATATTAATACCGATATTTAATGCGAATTTTGGTAGAAAAAAAATGTCCAATTAAGATCGCAACTAAATAAGAAGAGGTATTTAGAAAATTCGCACATTTTTTTATCCATGTCCGCTTCCAATGTGGATCATATGGTCTCCTAATGGAGGTATCTCAACAGAATTGTTTCTTATAGATAACTGCTTGTTATTCTGTTGCTCAACCTCTTAAAATGCTACTCATACTTTAGTTTATCCATGTCTGCTCACAATGTGGAGCACATGGCCTCCTAATGGAGGTGTCATCATAAAATTTTCTACGATAACTGTTTGTTACTCAAGCGCTCAACCTCTCTTTTCTCCTAAGAGAGCAGTAGGGATAGAATGATATGGGTAGGACAGAACTAGTGGTTAACTAATAGCTCTTACTACATCCAGTTATTGAAGGGAACAACAAACACCCATGCCTTTGAACTGTTTTTTTTTAATACATTATCGATAGGATAACTAATTCTGGAACCTGTCAATATTAATAGAAATTTACAACATCTTGATTAATCGCGATCAATTTTTTGAAACGTTTCGAATTTACATGCATTCAAAATTCGATTTTGGTTATTTTTCTATAATGATATTTTTGCATTTTTAAATCCGGTAATTCGGTTTTGAATAAAAATAATATTCCGGGATCCCGGTTTCGGTAATACCGGATTTCAATCCTTAGTCGTCAGAAAATGCGTTACGTAAAGCATCTGTGTCTCGGCATAAATCATTTTGCGGGCTAATTATTATGAATTTAATTAAGGAACGAAAAAATGAAGTCTTGCAAGTTGGAAGCGGTCTACAAACATTACTCCAAGTCGTGTAGGCTGTTGAATAGAATTGAAAATAATTACTTTTTTTTTCCGCAATATCTTAACTTGATATATTTTCGCATGTCCATCGATGTCCCACTTAAGTATATCGTCTATGGAAAGGAAAAAGGACGTAACCCACACATCAAATTTTACAGGAGGCGCAAAAAACGTGTTTGATGATTTTGGGCCATATGCAAATTATGAATTATACATAACCTTGAAGTGCACGGAGACTTATAAACCGGTGTTTTATTGACATAATCTAATATTAATTAAATAAATGGTTCAGGAAAAACCTTTATTCCAGTTTTTTTTCTTGGTTTTATTTTTTTACAAGGTCATCTTTTTCAAACTTAAAAGCTAAATTTAGATACTAATTCGGCAATTGCAGCTTCCATCCTTTTGATAAAACGTGTGTCAAGTTGTATACATTGTGATAATCGAAAAAAAGTTGTTAGAAAAACTGAGGGTTACGTCCTTTTTCCTTTCCACAGTCGATATCTATATATGATTTAACAGAAATTAACTCAAGATATCCTTTCTACCGCGAGAAAACCCACCAGATCAAGATATGAACATTTCATATTATGTATTCAGCAATTATTTAAATAAAAAAAGCAAATACATGTTTTGGTTTATTCTGTTATTACAAAATATTATTTATAGTAAATATTAAAACTACATTTGAAAGAAAAGACTTAAGATGTTCACTGTCAATAACTTGTGATAATACACATTTTCGTAATAATTCCATATTTTTTATTAAAGATCACGACCGGTTTCGCTTATTGCGAGCAACATCATGTAATCATATTATAAATTAATACAGGATTAAGGTTGTAAAATTAAGTACAACTAATGAAAAGGTGATGTTTAGGATAACAGCCAATGCCAATGCCCCAACTATTTCAAAATGGAAAGTTCATTTTGCAATTCACTCGATATCAAGTCAAGAAAAATTAAAATTACAATCACCTACGTCTTAGCCTTAAATTTAAATTAAAAATAAAACTATATTTGATATTGTTCTTACCGAGAATCGAACCCAGATCCACCTGATCGGTAAAAAAAGCTAACTAGACCACAGCGGGCGACTTAATATCTTCATCAGTTGATAATGCATGCAATAAGCAAAAATTGCGAAATTAGTTCAAAATAGGGTATGAACTATTTTTTAAATATTAAATGTTCCACCAAAAATTAACAGTGGACAGTGGTTTTTTGTTGTTTAATTGAGGTTCGAATATCTCATATATTTCTAAAAAAATGTACGGGAGATTATCTTTGGTCTTCTTCTTTATCACAATACAAGTTAAATTTAAATTTATTATACAATTGTCACATACGACGAGGGCGGTTTTTCTCTAAATATACGCATAATATGTTACCAATAAAATATTTTATTTGAATATTTCACATTATTTTTTCGAGCGGGGAGCTGTGGGATAAGTGGATATTGAATAATAAAAAAAGCCTCCGCCCGTATTCCAACATCCCTACAGAAAAACCCCACGACAACTCCCCACAAACGAAATATCTTTATACCCTTGCTTCGAGATATAAAGCCCGTGGATATAATTTGAAAATTGCGAAAAAAAACTCCGTGACACAGTTTGTATATGCGGGGTTGCTGCATCTCGGTATTGAACCAGGATTGTTGGGAATAAAAGAATGCGTATATGCTGGTTAAATCAACCGAAATATTTTTCAAAACGTTTGATGTTATTTTTTGTTTATACAGTGGAAACTCTCATAACGAGTTTTATTCGTTCCAGAATCTTACTCGTTATGTGAAAAACTCGTGAAGCGAAACAATTTTTCCCATATAAAACAATGTAAAATACAATAATGCGTTCCTTGCCGGAAAAAAATCAATTTTTATATTATTAACGTGTATATTTGTGCGTGTAAAATTACATACTTATAAATTGTTAAGGAGCGTAACAACCTGGAAATCGAAAAACAATGCAACTCCATAAGCTTTTCGGTGGTCAGGTCTTGACTGTACTCTTTCAAAAGCTCAATTGCTCAAAGCTCGCAAAATATCAATTTTGTTGTTATCCACCTCCAGTCCCATGTTATTGGTAATAGATACAATCTCGTTGACTGTAGACTTCACAGGTACTGTTATAGACCCCTCAAAATCACATTCGACAACGCTACTTGGTAAAGCTTCTACCAAGCTGAAGTGAGGGTTCTCTTGGTAACGCCTCCCCACGCCTTGTCAATCATCTTGCGGCAAGTAATGGTTTGAAAGTGATCTTTCCAAAACTCTGCATCACTCGTTATGCGAAATGTCGCTCGTTAAGGGAGCATTTTTTTCACAATCTGTTTTTCTCGTTATGCGAATTATTCGTTATACGAGGTACTCGTTATGAGAGGTTCCACTGTATATATATATTTAACCCATGTTGCATATCATAATAAAAACGAGGTCACACAAAATCATCTCATACAGATTTCCATAGTTTGCGTATATGTATAATATATATTGCTTATTACATTCGAACTGGGTATTATTGCTTTTGTGACCGTGTGTAATGATCACCGTATAATAAAATGATTCGTACAAGAAAACCCACGTTGGCACTAGGGTATCCAATCCCGGAACCTTTTTCCAATCCCGGGATTTCGGGATTAAGTAATTTTCAATCCCGGGATCGGGATAACTCACCGAAGAATTTGAAATCCTCAATTCCCTATACTTTTTCCTCAGATTATCTCCAAACCTCGTTTTTTTTTTTAGCTCACCGAGAAATTTGATATCCAAAATTTGCCAATTTCATGTCAATTTTCGGGATTTCCTCAAATTTTCTCAATCCCGAAAACCTGGGATTGGATGCCCCAGTTGGCACCACCTGTCGTTGGCATATCAACCTCAAACCTAATTGAAATGACACATGTACTGAAATCGTAAATTTCTTTAATATTTTTGCAGCGACAATCTCGGTGGAATGGCATTATAATAAAAATAATAAAAAAATTCTAGTACTTTTTCCACATAAAATTTATTTGATCAGGAAAAAGTACTAAAGATCTTTTATTATTTTTATTGTACCAATTGACTGTTTATTTCAAATCAATAGATGGAGCGTAAAATTATTAAAAATTAAAAACATCCGAAAATGGTCATCACTACAAAGAGATACCGTAAAGAAACATGCGTGACAGTTACAAATAAATATTTAATTATAAAACACTCCTTTAAAGTTTGAAACAATATTATGATGTGCTGCTTTTAACTTAACCCTTTCCTCGCTTCAGCGTTGTCGTTTTTAAAAGCAGCTAACGTACACTAGGTAGAACAACATCATCAGCTGTATTGGAAACGTCAAATGTGTACATAATAACAGTGCATAATCTAATTTTAAGTAATATATCTGGTATTCAACAAATATATTACTCTTGTAGTAATTCCTCATTTCTTTAATATGATCAAAGCCGGTTTCGCCCATGACAAGCAATTTCAACTGAATATAACGCCTTTCCGCCAAGTTTTGACGGTGAACACATTGAATGAATTTAACTCATATTCAAAAAATAAGTTTTATCTTTATGATGTTTAGTAGCTGGTTTCAAAACCATATAAATATATTTATATAGATATATGCTGCCATGTCGTCACTGTCTGTATTATTGACCAGCAAGAAAATTAGTTTATAACGAGGCGCAGTTTCTAACAATCGCCCATTTATTATAATTTCGAAAATTTATTGTCTATCAAAATTAGATATATTGCGAGTCATAAAACAATATAATCTGAAATAAACTTAAGTACAATAGGACATAATAAGCAAATTATAACTTTACATTTAATAAATGTTTCCATTAATATTTTGACGATTAATTTAACCTTATTATAACGATTTTGTAGTAAGTAATCAATGAAAAAAAAAACATGAAAATGATCACATATTTTGTTATATATATCTGCCAATTCCAAGAGAATATGTATTTATTTTAAAAAAAAAAACATAGTCGTTTCAAGAAGTTTAACCGATACACAGTTTATTGCATTAGCAATTAAATTGTCGACATAAAAAGCAACACACGATTCAAATATAGGAAAATCTTATTACACGGTTTTATAACCGTTTGGCTGCTACTGTTTTTTTGCAAAAATGCTAAAATTTATGTATATATTTTATGAATAAATAAGTCAACAATGATCGTTGTTAGCATTTCTCGCTGTTTTCATAAACACCGATATAGCGTTGTTTGGGATTTAAAGGGTTAATATTTTATTTTGTACAAAACAGCGACTCGATTTATTTATATGGAATAAAAATTAATAATTTACGTTAATTATGTTTCCAATAATGTCATCCTTTATTTATTTTATGTTTACTATATGTTTTTTTATTTACACAATTTTATGTTTGCATGATGATCGAAAGAACGTATCGATCGTACCAAAAGGAGACTCAGGTGTACATGATTCCATGCAGCATTTCATTTCAAATTCTTCCCATATTTCTAGAAGTTTATATTTTCTGTCAGTATCAATATAGAAAGATAAGTCTGGCATACTTAAACTTGATAGTGAAGTCCACTTCACAAAGCTGCTTTGATAGAATTCAACTACTTAAAAAAAGCTCTAATTAATTAGATGACTTAAGTGCGTGACAAACCGTTATTGTATACAACACCTTGACCATTTTCGTAGAAAAAATTCAGCGGAAATATTTAAATTCGAGATAGCTGCGTGTGAATACGTTAAGTGTGTGCTGACACGTCATTTTTTACGAAGGGGCTTTCGAGAAGATGACGTCCATTTGTTGAAAGAATTGTTTGAAAGTTGTAATATCTATCAACAAAGGAAACACTGCAGTATATTTTATCTGATTCCTTTGCCGAGTGGATAACCAACCCTCTTGAACGTTCATATTATTCGGTTGAGGTATTCACGGTTTCATGAATTGACTTTCAATCGATTTATATATAGGTTTATGTTTAAAGTGATGTTTACATTGAAACTCAGAATTGCAATATAACAAGAAAATCCGATCGCAATTGACAAACCCATAAACTCACAAGGCCTAAAAATCAAGAAGCGAGAAAATATTTTGACATTCCGGAAAAAGCTAAAAACAATGTCTCGTGTCTTCCCATTTTGGAAAATTTCCGTAAATTATTGGTTTAAAATTTTAAATCTGCCAGCATGCAAAATGTTGAGGAAAAAAATGAGACTCAAAAAAGGGGAAACGATATGAGGCTGGTGTTCACTGTCAATACTTGGTGTATTATAGGTGTATTGTAATATTTAAAAAATAAAATACTCATTTGTACTGATTTCACTTTTATTTTAAATGATCCGGACCGATTTCCCTCATGGCTAGCAAGATATTATCAATTGATAAAAGAATGAAATATTACAGTGCTTTTTATACAAAACAAAATAGTAATTTTGTGATGTAACAAACAAGTGAAAGTACTACATAATATAAATTGAATCGTCCTCTACCTACGCCACGTTTTCTGTATAGAATAGTGAGGGTTGAAAGCGACGAAAACAACATAATCTTGTTGCTCGATGTAAGTCAAAATTCAATTTACGAATGTGTCCAGTCGAGGGCTTGAATCCTTGGCCGCGCAACTTACTATGAAAAAAAGCGATCTGATACTAAGAATGAAATGTTTAAGTTGACTCTTATTCTAGCCCAAAAAATATTTCTACATCATATTTTCACTACCATTTCCACCGTATATTTTAAGATCCATGCTACGCCACTGTTTATGAGGAATTTTATGTGGAGTGTGTGCATTTTTTTTGTGGAATTTTAGTATCGTAATATCCTCCCAGCTTCGTCTACCTTTTTCACTATTTAGAAAGCATACTCAGCACGTTCCTGGGAAAAATATTATACTTCTGGGAATAGAAATTATGGTTGTTTTGTTTACCTCATCTCACTATATCGTTAATGTCCGACGATGGCTTTTGATATATTGTATTAACGTTAATTCTGACGATTAAAGTCTTAAGTGTGGAATAACGTGGAAATGGCGATATTAAAAATATTATAACCACCGTCTTATGCGTTTTATTTTCAGTGTGTTGGATGTTTATTATGGAGTTTTTAATGATGGAAACTTTCTGCTTTATCGTTGTTTAATATTTCATTATTTTTAAAACAACCCTGTTAAATTTGTAACGATAGTGGACGAGAGTACAACCTTAAAAATCGTAAATAATCTAAAAGAGTTTGTTACTACATATAACTATTCGCTCAACATGCCCAGGATAGGATCTGATTGAGAAAGGGAACACAAATCCATGTGGAGCATTATACCGACTATTGGAGGTATCTGATCAGACATTTTTCTACGGAGCTGTTTGTTACCTAGTTACAAGAGTTCTCTTTTTTTCAATAAATAGGGATAGAAATTATAAGGCTATGACAAGACTAGTGGTTATTAGAGGCACTCTCGCACACCCCGTTAATTTAAGATTGTAATGGTGGTAGGGAAGTTATAGAGAAAAACACCCAGTTTTTAGGATCAGATGAATAGAGGGAAATAAGACATCCATGCTATCTAACACGAATTCATAAAAGGATTGAAAAAATAACTTATAAAACTGTTTATAGTTGGATTCAAATCTTTGAATATTGCAACTGAAACCAACTATGTTGGCTAATATGAATTAAGCTATTATGACCCATTCATTTGATGTATTAAAATATTTTAATATAATTTGATTTTCTTTTAGAATTAATAAATTTAATCAAATAAAACTAATGGTGATGAGATCCGTCACGGAAGCCAACTGACTACGAATCCGACTAGTGAGAATTACACGTTGGATTATTGTATAATTTAAGATTTCGACTGTATTCATTTTTTTTTTTACATTTCCTGGGTTTTTGGCACACCATTCCCAATAACGGTGACGTGTACCAACTAGGGCCTTCAATCCCGGGATTTCGGGATTCACGATAAGAAATGAAAATCCGTTAAATCTGGTCAAAAAAATATTTTGCAGTGGAGTCACTGGCAGCCGTAAGATTTTTTAAAAGGTTTTTGAAGTCGGCTAGCGAGCTAAAAAATAAAGCTTTCACTTTTTTTAATAATTGTAAAATCTGTAAATTCATAGGTTTTTCAAGTCATCGATCTAAAAAAAAGGTGTGTGACTATTTTCAAGATAATTTTGGAATCTGCCTGTGACCAATCCTGTGATCCCAAAAGTCCACATCCTTAAATAATTGTGAATACCGAAATTCTTCGAGAATCTCAAACAATTACGGCACGATTTTATAGTACGAATGGCATGCGTGTGTACATGTACGGATATAGTATGAGAAGAAGCATATAGGATGTGATTCGCAAATGAATGCATATGGAGTCCGCGTGAATTGGCCTCACTAAGGATTTCTTACCTCTGTAGCGATAGTACGGGCATAAAAATTTCCTAAACATTAGCGATGAAAGAGACTAGCGAGAGAAAATAAAATCGGGGCGAGTGGCAACCCTACGATAATATCGATTTTCTTAAAGCGTATTTCCGACTTTTTCGTAAACTTAACCGATATCGGCATGCTTTTGTGAAATGCTGTTTTTATAGCATCAGTTTTCGCGATGGCACCGAAAAACAACGTTTCAACTTTCCATTACGTATCTCAATCTTCAATAAATAAAAATTCTTTCCGCTTGGACGATCATATTGCATAGATGGCGGACTAGGGATTCCAACTATTCGAATACCGAATGGTAAAACTAAAAACTCTCCGGGTATATTCGGATATCCGGATAGTTTTTAGTACATATATACATTATATGTATGTACTAATTTAATACATTGACAGGGCATTAAATGTTTCATATTTCAAATTTTGTTTTTAACTGAGTTTTAATTGTTCCTGGCGTTGGGTTTATTTACTAAATGATCGCATAACTTGCCCTCAAATAGAGATGTTGCACGATCAACGTTTCCTTGTTCACTGATATACATTTTATAATAATTTAAGACCAAATATTCTCCCGTTTCTGTAAAATCTTAGATATAGACAATGCATATAAATACACATTTCAATACCGTTACATCGTATTACAATATTTTAAATTTGCAGTTGCATCGGATTAATCCAACGGTATTTCTTTAATGAATGAAATTACGACATTAAAGGTTTTGTTTTAGCCACCTGTCCGAGCAGATTCGCCAAACTCAAGTATTATGATGAGATATTGATAGCACCCGAGTTAGGTGAAAAAAAAACACTACCTGGGGTATTCATAATTATTATTTAAATGTAGAGAAATTGTGATGTGATCATTCGTAGATTTTGTAAAATATTTCTTTAAAAATTATAACGAATACTTTTCGGATATTTCCCCAAATATTCGAATATCGAATAGTTAAAAAAGAGCCGAATATATTCGCATATCGAATATTCGAATATCCGAGTTGGAATCCCTATGGCGGACTAAAAAAAAGTGGTTAAAATTCTGAAACTCTTCGCCTGCATGATTCTGTCGTGTTTTGATTCCGAAATGGAAAAATAATTTATATTTATCCTCTCATTCAATGCATTTATGTTTCCCGCGTCTTTACGTTCCTCCGAAGAACTCTAAAAACTCCAGACACTCTAGTTATTTATGTGACATCTTTGCGGACGCCTACCGAATTAATATTATTTCATACATTATGATTCCTTTGAAGACGTATTTTTGTACGCCATGCTGGATCTATTTTGATATACTTTTTTCGCCGTGGTATATATAATATTTTCAATTTGTCGGAACAAGACAAGTTTTCTATTTTGTCGGCAGTAAGACTAATGATTGTGAATATTGATGTCACGTTTCTTATTAATTATTATGATTGATGGAAATTGCAGTTATTAATTAAACATTGTTTTCTTTTAATTACTCGGTAGAAAAAAACAAACGTACTGTTTTGACAGGGAATGCCCCAGTCTATCTTAGTATTTTATCTCCTTTGATAATGCAGAACGTACAAGGTAAATATTGTTTTTTTTTTTTTGCAATTCAATCGTCTTAATTAAGTATTGATTTATTTGAAAATGCTTTTATATAAATATTTTTTATAGTGTAATTGCCGAGTAATTCTTACTTTAAACAAGCTAAGAAAAAATCTCCGACTATTTTCATTCTCATGCTAATTTAGGCGACTGACTTACAGTCAGCTCTTGTTGAACAATTTCTGTAAATATTCTCTATAAGGAATTCAAATAACCCACGTTGGGAGCATTCACGGACTAAGTATCATAGCTAGTCTAATACAGTTGTATCGAACCTTTTTGCGTGCAAAAATCCCAAATATTATTTATCAACATTTCAACGTGCCGAGCAAAAAATAAGTGTATCATATTTACAATGTGTATAACACAGTGTTGCTGGCTTCCGTGCCAGATCTCATGGGTTCGAGTTTTTGTACGAACAGCATTTTTTCGATTTATCGATTTCTGTTCAAATGTATGGGTACTTGTTATGTCTTTATTTCCCTCCCAACCATTCCATCCTTCAATAACTGGGCGTAGCGAGAGTGATTAGTTATACTTTAGTCCTGTCCTAGCCTTATTCTTCTATCCCGACTACTATCTTTGTAAAGGCGTGGTTGAGCGACTGACTAACAAACAGTTCTCGTAGATTGAGATACCTCCATTAGTATTAGGCCATATTCTCCACACTGGGAGCAGAAATAAATAAATATATGTATATATATTGCATCATGTAATAGTTCTGAATTGTTTTTTTTTATCATGAAGTTTAAATTCATAATAAAAAAATCATTACAATTTTATTTTTTTAACGAAACACTTAATTTATGAAAAGCTCACGTGACAGATGGCACACGTGCTTCAGGTTTACCAACACTCGTCAATAAAAAATTTTTTGACTTATTCAAAATCTGCCCGGGTTCAAGGATGTAAATTTTATGAAATGTAGTACGCATTATATTCATAATGAATCTAGATAAATTATTATTTCCATATATGGGCAATAACATCCTTTTATAATCGACTACTTGGAGAAGCGTTGTTTCTGTATAACCCTCCCATAATTCTGATACCGATTTATTATATCGCATTACGTTAGCTGTCAGCTATAACAAAATGCGTGGTTGGCTGAATGCAAATTATGACAATAGCAGTCACGAACGATTACTAAATAAATGACCGCAAGCACCATCCCGAACATGATTTATCGACCTTTAGTCCTTTCGTCAAACGAATTGGGGGGCCACGTCCTTGTTTCGTGCTAATGCACCGACTTTTCCGGTTAACATTTGCCACTTTTCCTGCCGGCATCTCGTGCGGTTTCTGCGGTTCGGCATGAATTGAAATCAATATTAATACGTTTTGATATTGTTTACTGTTTATATTTGGTCGGAAAACGCTAAAATATATAATAATCAAACCAATAACGAGGAGCAAACATTCAAAAAGTGATTTGTCACACAAATACAGAGCTTGGGAAATGATGATTTGAGTGTTTGCTTGAATGGGTTAACTTTATGATTTCATTTATGTATGAAAAAATATTTTTTGAACACTAATTGTGATTTCCATTAATAGATTTAATTATGGTCCATCAGAACCGATATTAAACGGCATTTTAAAAATAAAATATTTTTGACTTATTCAAAATCTGCCCGGGTTCAAGGATGTAAATTTTATGAAATGTAGTACGCATTATATTCATAATGAATCCATTTTATTTAAAATGCTAGATAAATTATTATTTCCATATATGGGCAATAACATCCTTTTATAATCGACTACTTGGAGAAGCGTTGTTTCTGTATAACCCTCCCATAATTCTGATACCGATTTATTATATCGCATTACGTTAGCTGTCAGCTATAACAAAATGCGTGGTTGGCTGAATGCAAATTATGACAATAGCAGTCACGAACGATTACTAAATAAATGACCGCAAGCACCATCCCGAACATGATTTATCGACCTTTAGTCCTTTCGTCAAACGAATTGGGGGGCCACGTCCTTGTTTCGTGCTAATGCACCGACTTTTCCGGTTAACATTTGCCACTTTTCCGGCCGGCATCTCGTGCGGTTTCTGCGGTTCGGCATGAATTGAAATCAATATTAATACGTTTTGATATTGTTTACTGTTTATATTTGGTCGGAAAACGCTAAAATATATAATAATCAAACCAATAACGAGGAGCAAACATTCAAAAAGTGATTTGTTGCACAAATACAGAGCTTGGGAAATGATGATTTGAGTGTTTGCTTGAATGGGTTAACTTTATGATTTCATTTATGTATGAAAAAATATTTTTTGAACACTAATTGTGATTTATATTCATAGATTTAATTATGAACAATCAGAACTGATATTTAATGGCATTTTAAAAATATTTCACGATTATTATTTACGATTTAATTCATCTCAGATAATAATCATTTTCATCTGCTTCAATGAATGAAATGAACGTGGTTTTTGTTAAAAACAATGTAAAACAATGTAAATATTGAAGCTTTTATTCCAAAAACTGGTTATATCACCGAAATCAAAGTTTACATGAGAATATGAGTAAGCAATCAGGGCATCCAATCTTGGACCCTTTTTGTAATCGCGGGATTGAACATTCACCATAAAATAGTGTAGAAATTCGGGATTCGGAATTGAGAATTTTTCACTCGGCGATTTTTAAATCCTGGGAATTTATGGATTTCCTAAAAAAAATGTGAAATGTTCTGGATGGTCCTGTGGATTTAAAAAAATCAAGAAACACGTCACAAAATAAATATTAATTGACTACTCATTTAAAAACTGCTCCATTTGTTTCATTATAATATGGGCCCATTAGAGGTGAAGTGGTATTTTAGAAAAAAAAGTTAGATGCGTTGTAATATCCTACAAGTCATTAAGTATTGTAAAAATGAAGTAACCTCAGTTAATACACATTGCAATAGTGTTATATTCGTAAAATAAAAATATGCAATCCACCAAAACGCCAAGTAAAGACGTGATTGTATAATACTTAAGAAAAAAGTTTTACCACTTTACTAATTGGTTCACTTCACCTACCTGTATAATGTATTATATTTTGAAGTTATTATATCAACTTAAAAACACCCAAAGTTTTTTTGTTGTTGAAGGTATTACTTTGTTCCAATTTTCTGAATCGTGAAATGAGGTTCGTTTTATATTTAAGACTCTAATATTGTTCAAATGAATTTTAAGGCGGAAACAATATTCTAAAGAAAATTTTATAACGTGACATTGCAAGTTTTGAAAAATCGTTTCCTTCAAAGAACGCTAAGGGAAGCTTATTTTGACGCTTATATTTTTTGGTTCAAAGAAGTCTTTATTATTCTACTTACAAACAATTTTTCAACCTATCAACAAATTCAAAGCTTTTGCGAATCATTAATTTTATATACTATGAATATATTATAACAGTTTTCAGGCCGCAGGTCGCTTAAAAGCATACAACTATTATGAAACGTGTTTGGATTTAAAGTATACGTGTTAATAATAGTGTAATCCAGTGTTCTTCAATCTTTTTACATCCACGGCAAGGTAAAAAATGGAAAACAAATATTTACATAAAACAGCAAGTTCTCGACTTGGACTTGTACTTGGACTTGGAGTATAAATTTGTAGAAAATATTTTTTTCTCCGGTTCCTTTCAAATATATTTTTAAATAATATGTGGCCACGGGTGAACCATATAAATGTCACAACTGGGCGTATTTATTTCTAAAAATGTATTTAATTTTAATGCCGTCTATTGGAATTAATTTTATAGAGTTTCAAATATTTTTTTATTTGTATGAGATTCTACATATGACCGTTTTGACTTACGTCCAAGGTGACGTCACAGAACCTGTTGTAAGTCGAGAATTGACTGTACAACCCTACATGTTTTCTTATGATAATATATTAAAAATGTAACAATAAAAACTTCGATGTTACATATCGACTGTGGAAGTGAAAAAATACGTAACCCACACATAGCAAATTATACAGGAGGCACAAAAAACGTGTTTTGATGATTTTGGGTCATATGCAAATTATGAAATATACACAACCTTGAAGTGCACGGAGACTTCTAAACTGGTGTTTAATTGACATATTCTAATATTGTCTAGGAAAAACCTTTTTTCAGTCTTTTTTCTCGGTTTCAATTTTCACAAGCATATCTTTTTTTAAATTTTAAAGCTATATTTAGATACTAATTCGGCATTTGCAGCTTACACACTTTTGATAGAACGTGTATCAAGTTTGATACATTGTGATTATCGAAAAAAAGCTGTCTTGAAAAAACTGTGGGTTACGTACTTTTTCCTTTCCACAGTCGATAAAATCGTATTCATGAAAGTTAAAAAAATATTTTTTTTGCAATATTTATTGCTGCTTTTTTGTAATCAAATTTTGTCATTTTTAGTACAAAAGGGATATTAAAAACATAAAATTTATCGCCGACTGGTAATAAACTCCTGCGGACCGGTGCCGGTCTGCGGACCACAGGTAGAAGAACACTGGTGTAATCTTAATAAAAACACAATAATCCTTTGTACTTCATTCCACTTTATTTAATATGTCAGGACCGGTTTCGCTCATTACGAGCATCGTCAACTGATAAGAAATATAATTTAACAGTGCTATTTATACAAAAATGAACAGTTATAAACAACAATTGGCATTGAAAAGAAAATACCAATTACATTAAAAGTGATTCTAAAATAGCACAAAATTAAAATGTTTAACACATCTAACATATAATTAAAAAGTCATCTCAGATTAATAAATTTAGAATGGGAATTGAAAGTAATTACAAACATAATTAAAATTTTGGAATTCTTTGACAAAGTGATACAATAAAAATAATGACATTAATAATGACAATAATATAGTGAATAGGCTTAATGATAGTTAAGAAAATTTCCCCTCTTCCAAGTAGTTGGTAAGTGTACATACTTACTAAGTATGTACACTTACCAACTACTTGGAAGAGGGGAAATTTTCTTAACTATCATTAAGCCTATTCACTATATTATTGTCATTATTAATGTCATTATTTTTATTGTATCACTTTGTCAAAGAATTCCAAAATTTTAATTATGTTTGTAATTACTTTCAATTCCCATTCTAAATTTATTAATCTGAGATGACTTTTTAATTATATGTTAGATGTGTTAAACATTTTAATTTTGTGCTATTTTAGAATCACTTTTAATGTAATTGGTATTTTCTTTTCAATGCCAATTGTTGTTTATAACTGTTCATTTTTGTATAAATAGCACTGTTAAATTATATTTCTTATCAGTTGACGATGCTCGTAATGAGCGAAACCGGTCCTGACATATTAAATAAAGTGGAATGAAGTACAAAGGATTATTGTGTTTTTATTAATATAATGCCTTTCCACCAAGTATTGACAGTGAACACCCTAAAAGTGACTAGTGTAATCCATACTTTTTCAACCACTTCCGTTCCCTGTAGTATATGGACTCATTTTGCCACCTCAAAAATGTTTCTTTTTACGGAAACTGTTTGATATTCAGGCATTTAATTATTTATTTATTGTTTAAAATTAAAATTATAGTACATGACATAACAGCTGACGCCAATTCGCCATGTACTTGACAAATATAAAGAGACAAAATATAAAATAAAACTACATAATACATCAAAATCAACACACAAAATCAAGAAATAAAATAGTAAAATTTAACAAACAGTTCACAAATACTATCACTAAAAATGTCCACTTCTCTAGGCAACGAGCTGATCAATCGAACGGCCCTAGGAACTGGTGACTCATACCTCCTAAGCGAGGTATAAGTTTATAGAAATAAAGGTATTATATCTGGGGTAATTGTTCTGCGCCCCGTTTGTATCACAATCGTCCATGTCATGGCAATTTAAATCATAAATGCCGATACGATATACGATTACTCACGTCTACAGGACTGACTATCAACGAAATATTGTGTAATATAAATTAATTTGTTTATGTATAACAAAAGAAAATATAAAGAAAGTGGGATATTTTTTTGTAAATAATTGTCTCCCGCAGTGCGTTTAAGTTATTATGATCTCACTTCTGATTAATGAATGTACGTATTTATGTAAGAGCGCCAAATTTATATTGTTTATTTTTTTCTTCCCCGCAGTGCATAACGCGATCCTGGAGGTCGCATGATTTACCCGCAGCCCTGAGGAATACTTCGCTGCCTCTACACCTACCCCTGAGAATTACGCTAGGGATATTCGAAACAAATCCAAAGAGGTAGGAAACATTCCTTCAAATTATGAACACGCGATAAGAGTATATATTTCCTATCAGCAGAAAATGCTCGCCATGAGCGAAACTCGTCATGATCATTATAAATAAAAGTTCCCCTTAACACCCTAATAGTGATTATGAACACGCAATAAGAGTGCTGTTCTAGGGTCTCTAATCCCGGTATCCCGTCCAATTTTGTGATTCCGTAATCCCGGGATTGATAAAATTTGAGAAAGTTGTGCGAGGGTTAAAAAAACGTGTCAAATTTGTTTATCTTGGCGATTCCGTAAATTCCTAGCTTTTTGGATTCGAAATTCTGACAAGAGCTAAAAATAGGTCCCGCGTCTTTTCATTTAAGGAATTTCGTAAATTCCTGGTTGTTTGAAATCGACGAAAAATTGTTTGGTGATGATGTTTAAAAATCACCGAGCAAAAATTTCTCTATCCCGAATCCCGAATTTATACACGATTTTATGTTGAGTGTTCAATCCCAAACATCACAAAAAAGGGTCGGGTATTGGATACTCTATGCAGTACGTAGATGTTGATTTTTTTTTCGCGGAAGTCCATATGCTTAGTAACGTTTTGTATATTATTTTGGACTGAACGTATCTCGCATATGGAGTTGGCCTAGAAGTCAATGGGTTAACTGGAATTAATCAAGGTCAGCGGAAGTACGTGACCATAACGTGAATAGGCGTGGAGCAAGCTTGGGGAGGTCTCGTACAGTTTTAGGTTGATATGTATCTCTTGACGTTGCATAATACGTGAATTTAACAAAACTTAGCATGTATTGGTCTTTCCTTGGAAAACAACACTGCAATACGAAACATCATCATTCCGTTTGGATTACGAATAGGTAGTAAATATTTGTACATGGGAGGTAAACTATAATATGTAAATTTTGGCTAAATTGAAATTTAAAGAAATAGTGTAGTGTACCTCCCGACACTCTTTCCAGTAATATTGGAAAAAACACATTAAGTTATAGTTCCAATATTCTAAATAACAAATAGAAAAAACAGTGATTTTCTTATACAAACTTCATGAAGAAGGTTTCAACAGTCATACAGATCACAGACAGATTATTTACCCAGATTCGTCAATTCGTTTTTAACTATTGATTGTGGTATTACACGATGTAAGTATTTAAAAAATATTATTCATTTTGCAGAAACATTTCGTTATTGAATATCTCTTAGTTAGCTTATTTGTAGTGTTTCGGTGTACCCAATTTATAGGACGAAATAAACCTTTGGATGATGTTCTACATGTAGATTTTTTTATTGATGAAGATTCAAAGAAAACATGATACTTTCAACTCTTTTTTTATACTATTTTGGTATAAGAAAACAGAAATATCGAATGCAAACATTCAAATCTGTGGGCATTATTACCATGGGCTAATCCTTTTCGCCAGCAATGGTTATAAACTCAATGATACATTTATTTCTTATATAAACACGAAACATTAATTTACTAAGCATCAGTTCAAGTTCATTCGTGTACTTGAACGCCTGAAGATGCCGAAAAGCGAAACCCGAGTCGTTAGTGACAACATTAGTGTAAATGTACATAATTTGAACGATTCAAATTCAAACGCAAAGCTTTGACTAAATCGATGTTTAATACATATTTGTGTTTAAAATCATATACAGTAATCGAAAAAATGTATTGTTTGAATATCATGAAAATGTTTACGACAATGCAACGAATGAAAATCAAGCGTCTTATCTTATATTAATACAAATGCGATTAAAATATGTTTCTACGTTATTTTTGGCATTGAAGTTTACAATGAAAATTATAATTTCAACGATATCTTATTGTACATATATTATGTTGTATGTAGTTTGCCAGACAATGGCTAAATGTATATAAAAATATAACTTTTTTGCCCGCTGATACAATGAAAGTTAATTTTATACAATTGTTCGTTTTAAAACAGTACCTATGAATTTTTATTTCATGACCTTTCGAATTGATTTTTAAAGATAATTGATTCTAATGACCACAACACCTACGAAGATTGTAATTATTTATGCGATTTCTTTGTCAATTGTGATCGGACGCCATTAATAATAAATAAATACTAAAAATTAATTTGGATAACCCTCAATAATTTTTAAACTAATTGAGACTATTATCTTCTAATTATTATTATATATCGACAATATAGAGACAAAACGACGTAACCGAATGTTTTTTCAAAATATGTTTTGTTTGATAATCAAAATGTATACGTTCTATCAAGGGGTGTAAGCTGCAAAAGCCAAATTACTATCTAAATTTGGCATTAAAGTTTTGATAAATAGGGGTATAAAAATTGTAATCAGAAAAAAAGACTTTTACAAAAGTTTTTCCTATTCGACTTATTAAATTAATATGACAATTAGTAAATATAAAATAAACAGTTTATTAGTCTTCGTACACTTCGAGGTTGTGTACCTATTTTTAATAGTTTTTCTTTGACCTAAAATGATCAAAAAAAGTTTTTTGTACCATTTGTAAAATTAGTTATGTGTAGGTTACGTGTTGTTTTTCCTTTCTACAGTCAATATAATATACATACGATAAAAACTATTTACTATCTATAAGTTTAAGTTCATCAGTGCATTTGAATGCTTAAAAATGCCAAAAGACGTTAAGGCGTTGAAGTTTATGTCGGTATTATGAAGGAATGTGTGAAAAATTCCTACTTTGAAAAGGGTTCAATATTATTACTTGCAGGTATTACTAAGTTTATTTTATTATTTAGTGCGGTGGCGCTACTCGCCGTATATTATTCCCACGACTCGGGGGAAATTTTCGTGCCCACCATACACTGTCGGATGTTATTTTTAAGGGTGCAGTTACCAACTAAAATAATAAATAATATTGCTTGTATTTTTACCAGGTAGTAGATAGTTATTTAATGCAGAAGAATCTATGTCTCAATACCAATGACACATGGTTTATTTTTTGCCCAATAATCCAATTGAATCATTTTTGTAAGCGTTGTAAAATGGTGTACAAGATATTGTCAATGAGATAATTTTAACAAAATTCACTCTAGATCAGTCCGAGGGAAGAAACATCAATAACACTTGATTGCCGTGATTATGATTAAAAACAATTGTAAAATGTATCAAGTCAATAATATTATTCACTTTTAAAGGATGATCACTGTCAATACTTGGTGGAAAAGCAATATATTTAAAAAAAATCAAATACGGTTTTGTGTAAATAACACTAATATCGTATTCTCTCGATAATGCTTGTCATGAGCGAATCCGCTTCTGATATTAGCAAATAAAAGTGGAATGAGTATTTTTTAAAAATAATATCTTTTATTTTACTTTCTTAGATAAATAAGTGTATAAAATTTGGAAAAAAATCCATTACAATTAGTGCGATATTTGTACTTAATGTGAGCTGCGAAGAGTTCTCATCTGAGGTACTAATTTTGTCAATTTTAATCGTAAATCTTCATGATTTGTGATATCGCCGACGAAACCGCAGCAAAGTACAACGTTCAATTTTAATTTTTTATTTATTATTATGTTAATATATTGACTCCGGAAAAGAAAAAGGACGTAATCCACAGTTTTTCAAAACAGCTTTTTTTCGATAGTCACAATGTATCAAACTTGATACACGTTCTATCAAAAGGATGCAAGATGCAAATGCCGAATTAGTTTCTAAATTTAGCTAGTAAGTTTGAAAAAGATGACCTTGTAAAAATTAAAACCAAGAAAAAAGACTGAAATATAGGTGTTTCATAGACAATTTCTTTAATTGATATTACATTATGTCAATTAAACACCAGTTTAGAAGTCTCCTTGCACTTCAAGGTTGTGTATAATTCATAATTTGCATATGGCCCAAAATCATCAAAACACGTTTTTTGCGCCTCCTGTAAAGTTTGGTATGTGTGGGTTACGTCCCTTTTCCTTTCCACAGTAGATATGTAAATAAGTTTCCTCAGAAAACTTGGTAATGGCTGATTGATATTTTGAGCTATTTATCCCGGAATCGTCACAGTAAATGTTGGCAACCCGAAGTCCTACGTTGGGACACACTGCACTAGACGCGTGGTACACATTATTTGTAAATATAAATATAAAAATGCTCCAAATAAAGTGCGAGATATTTCTAGGCTTACTTTGTTTTCGGTTTACCCTTTCGTTTAGACGACGCGACGGTCTTATTGCAATATATTTCACGTGTCAATTCTCGCGAGAAATCTTCCCGAGTGTGAGCAACGAATATTGAAAATGTGGGCAAGATGCTCATGGGTTGTTTACGGACCACATATTCTCACGTTGACACCTCCATGCCCTGCGTGCTAGTATTAGCATACACCATTATCGAATATTTGATTACTTATCGAAAAGGCGTTTGTGGAATTATGCGCTTTGCGCACGCCTCCGCCATTTGAATAATTTGTTATCATTATGCGGGTATACATTTTTAAATGTTTTTCTACATACTTCTTATAGTAATTCCCACGTAGCAGTTTTAATGAGTAGTTATATAAAACGTATCCATACTTGCTGAGCCAGTTTTAATTTTCTCCCAGGTTACCACTAGGGCATCCAATCCTGGACCCTTTTTGTAATCCCGGGCAAGAAAAATGAACCTTCTGCCGTTGGTTGATCTTATTGAAAAAGGTATTATTTTAGAATTCGAGTGGTAGGTGTCACTAGGGCTACCACTTATGGTGAAATCGACATAAAGGATCCATTCTTTTGTTTTAAATTTATACCTGAATTTCAAGAATTTTACCCTTTTACTTTATATATATTTTTTTATAAAAATGTAAAAAATATATTTATTTATGCTTGTTACAATCCTGAAAGAAAAATCAAATATACGAAATTTCGATAATGCATCTTGAAAAATTACAACTTGATATATCATTTTATATGTAAACTTTTAACATAATGCATAAAATCCATGAGCCCTTTTTATAAAAAATAATTAAAAACATGTGGTATGTGAGTATTCCTAAGCTTAAAACATCGCAGTACTGAAACGGTTAACGGACATCCCTTCACCCGCATAAGTACGTAATAACGAGGTTCTGCTGTACAATTAAACAAAAACACGTTTATAAAACTGTTATCGATTTGTAATGTATTATGTAAAATGCAGATTCAAAAATAGTCTAGGCTCAATATTTCTATATTCTTCATATTAATTTTTTTTTCAGGAATGTAAGTTTAATAATTCTCTACAAAAAAATAGTATAATATATTCTGTCATTAAAACTTATCAATCACAGAGGAATATATTCTATGCATTTATTGTAGTATTTTTTCTGTTGTTTACTTACCTCATTGTTTAATCGTCTATTTAAATGACGTAGCACGATTTCTCTATTGTTTTTTTTATTGATCATCGATTGTCTTATTCACCTTGATCGTCAAGTACAAGGTTAATCAGTTTGTTGAACAAATACTAAACATTTGCATATTGCAATTGCCACATTGTTTCTAAACATCGTGTTAGATAATATTCGACATAAGACGTCAGTGAAAATCATCAAAATTAATTATATTATTATTTCAATTACTTGTAGTTAAATGGTAACAGAATGAAAATGTGTTTTTGGACTATAACCTATTACACTTTTGACCTTGACCTCTTTGCTACCTGTAGAGGAATTCTTAGAGCTATTATAAGCAAAGTAATTAATTACTTAACCGCTTAACCGCGGTGTGCAAAATATTACGTGATGCTTCCATGCTCTTACAATCTTCGATCATTTCGAATTATATCACGATCTGAGTAATTTTAACATAATGTTAATCAAATTTATCGGATCTAAGTATGTCATTTTAAACGATTCAGCGATTTCGCTCTTGCTATCTTAGACCTTGGAAGAGCTGCCATACATTTTTTCAGATTTTTTGGTGATTTTGGGCCAAAGGTAAAAAAATAAATATACACAACCTCGAAGTGTACGGAGACTAATAATCTGGTGTTTTTTTGACTTAATATATTAATTTGAAAAAATGTTTAACTTACGCGTTCCTATGGGGTCTGCGCATAGCGAATTTTTTTTTATTTCAATCATTCGCTAAATACTAATAATATCTAGCTGATATTTATTGTAATCTTCATTCATAAATGCAATGCAACGTAAAATTGTCTGGGGTCACTTTTTACCCCGTCGCTTCTCGATATTATTTTTGACTTGAGTATTAGAAAAACCTTTTTTTAAGTCTTTCTTGGTCGCAATTTTTACAGACCGTTCTTTTTCCATACCTCAAAGCTAAATAAGATACTAATTCGACATTTGCAGCTTACGTGGTTTTGATAGAACGTGTATAAGAACTGTACATTGTGATTATCGAAAAAAGCTGTTCTGAAAACACTGTTGAAAACGGCTTTTTGCCTATCTACAGTCGATATACTTATTTCTACATTTTGTTCATTGGTTATATTTGAGTATATGTATATACTACAATAATTAAAAAAGTGGATGTGTGGGATAATTTTGTTTGCTGAATGTCTTTTGATCCAAGGTAAAGTACTTGACTCACTGAATTGATTTAAATTGACTCATGTAGCATATGTACTTTATATATTCAAATCCAAAATTTATGAAAAATATTGACTTAAAGAGACAGAAAGGTCGATGCTTGAAAATTGGACTCTCAAATCTGAGAAACACGCAGATGATGACTTTTCTCTACAGAAACAGACTAGCATATTCCAAATAGCACACTCAACTCCATCGATATCATCCACTTTTAAGTGTACTACTATAAAAAAAAGCTTAACGTCTCGACAAAGTTCCACTTACGTGACATCAGTCGTCGGAAGTTTAAGTGTTGAATCGTGGGGTATTAAAAGTTTTACTCTCACTGTTAAAAGATTTGACACTAATATACAGATCCCGAATCGTTAATAATAATAAAACACTCATCGCGACTCACCGGCTCGTTTATAGTGTGTGGGTGTACACGCTGGCGACTCACCGGTAGCACGGTTTGTAGCGCTTAATTGGTTAAATTTGTTTAATAATCTGGTTATTTTTCGACTGGTAATATCTTTGAGGAAAATCCTATTTTGTCTTTTTTTTGACATACAGGATGAAGATGAACTTTGTTTCCATTTGTTTACTTTGAATTTGTTATCCTTATGAATATTATTCTCGGAATAATACTTCAAATATATGCACTTAAAGTTGAATTATTGTATTAATTATAATATAAGATTTATATATATATTAGACATTAGCAAGTACACGGATTACATGATCTTACAGTGGAAATCTAATCAGCTAAAGTTTCAATTTACTACAAGAGGTTTATTTTTAATCCGGAGTGCTTACTAATTAATTAATTTGGTTATACCTCCTGTCTTACGTGATACGGATCTGCAAATATATGTATAATATATTGTTTTGTGATTAACCATTATAATCTAGAACAAGCGAAATTAAACATTTATTCTTTTCACGAGCACTGATCATCATTGCTTTCCTGTTGAATCATTGGTCCGCATCTCTCATTTTTTGCAATTTATCTGTTTTTAATTGATTATTTCTTGTCTTAGTTTCTACAAAATTTCCGTGTTTATTTCTCGCCGTTCTGTTTTCAATATATTCATTGATTCACATGCGCAGATTATCTTTGATGACTTGTTTATTGCAATATCAATTGTCTGAAGATAAGCAGTCATTCCTACGGGAATGATTATTAGATTAATCCTCTTTTCAATGAGAAAGTTGTTCCACCCTCTTTGACGACATCGCAAAAGAGCTTGCAATATAAAATCGACCCAATATCTTATAACTGGTCGTGTGGACGAGGTTTAACATTTAACATTTCAATTTTGTCTTTCTTTCCCTTTGCAATGACAAGAGGTAAAGTTTTCCCCCAAACGATTTGCCAAAGTACAGGTAACACGTTCATTTTCGTAACTAATAGAGGGCATGTAGATTAACGAAAAACCAACGTGATCATTCATTGTTTAAGATCCTTGGCTCGAGACATTTTTTGAAAGTATTGGGTGGTTTATGCGTAGTCGAATGTCAACGTCGTTGACTTAAAACATGGAGGTCACGGGGTTGAATCCCAGTACGGACAGTTTTTATAGATTGATTTTTCACTCGATTTATGGATTTCTGTCCGAAGGCATGGATGTATGTAATGTCTTGAATTCCCTCCCACTCGTTCTAAAAACGGGCGTTCAAAAATATTCAACTCAATGCGGACTATCTGGGACACACAGCTGTACTCGATTAAAAACAAATGCCACTTATTCAACGCTTGCATTCTGACGGTACTGCTTTACGGTTGCGAATCATGGCACCTGACGAAGACTTAGAAAAACCGTATACTGAGCATCGAGAACAGATGCTTGCGTCGGATAATGGGGGTAATGTGGTTTGATTTTGTGAGGAATTCAGAGATAAGGGAGCGTACAAGACAGCGTTCCGTCACGCCAGTGGTTATGAAGAGACGTTGGAACTGACTCCGGATGTCTGTCAGGTACTATCCATAGGATGTACTCGGCGGAACTAAGGGATGCTGGCATGTCATGGGAGGAAGCAAACCAATTGGCGGGAGACAGGAAAACATGGAGGTGCCGCGTGACGACCATATGCTCCACATAGGGTGCGAACATGGCCAAAGAAGAAGAAGAATTCTAATCCTGGTCTATCATTCTTCCTCTATTCTCATTGAAAGAGAGAGGTTGATCAACTGAGTTCTAGTAGAAAAATCTGTTCTGATACCTCCATTAGAATGTCATACACTGCACATTGGGAGCGGATATGGATTTAAAGAAAAATATTTCTGCTAGGTATATTAAACTCGAACGCATCTATTTATTAAAATATCTCTATTACATATTTATTTGTTCACGATATTTCAACAAAGGCTCATTTTCGGAGGATGTCGAATTTTCAGAAAAACACGGTAGCACTAGATTTGCAGAAGCTATTATTTTCCATAAATAAATACATTCTCTTTTCTTTTCCTGTTAAAGACGTAACAATGCAGTCATTACGGTACTAGGTGAAATATAATATGTAGTAAATTGCCAGGAATTATTTTTAATACCTCACTTACCGTACTATGTGCTATCATTTTTTTTGTTCAGAATTTGATTCATTAGTATCAATTAGGTTTCTGTGAGGGGATTTCCTGCTAGCTGGCTGGAATTTTTCAATTATGAAATCACAAAAAGCGCTAAGATCTCAGGTAAGCAAGAATATCGCGTCGCCAATTTCTTTGCTCTTAATTGGACTAATCGTCTTTTTTTTATTAATTCGATGCGACTTGTGTCACAGATAGTGTTGTATCTATCATCGTTGGTGTCGGGCATTTAAGTATCCGATATTACTCTTCTAATATACCCGATATATTAATCCGGTGATTTTTATTTTCAAGTTCTTTGAAATAACATATCGTCACCTTTCTGGCAGAAGTTTAAACAATACAGTAAAACCCCTATTAACACTAAAGTCGGGACAGTGTAATTGCGGGAGTGAATCTCATACAAAATTAGGGATTTGGTTTTTCCGCAAAAAATACAAAACTAAGATTTCCCTTATTTTTGCAAAAACAAATGTACGACATATTATTAAGTGATAAAATGCAAAGCGCGCCAAAATCCAACACATAGACAGTCGAATACACATATGCTAGCCAACATTTGACTGTATGCGCGGCACAGACGATCGTCTCGTAGCACCGACAATGAAATGCGACTGTGCAATTGGGGAACTTGCGGCAAATATTTCAAGCCAGCGCGTAATTCGGGGTAGTGTAATTGGGGGTTCCACTGTAGTTTTAAGTACACAAAGAGATTCTTTAATATAAATTCTTTGTCTGGGATAACTCAGTTGGTACTAGGGCTTATACAAAAACCGACTTTTGAAAAAACCGGTTGTCGAATGTCAATATTTTTCGAAAACCGGTTTTATCCAGTTTTTGAAGTTTACAATAAATGGATAGTTCAATTAAAATAGCTAGAAATAGTAATTTTTATGTTGTTTATTTATATACATAATAATGCACGACAAGAAATTATTTGGTGTTACTCTTCACAAAATATGATTTAAGAAAACACAAAGCGTCCACTGATCGTTTTGTAACAAAATTTCCTGATTTCGAAAATATCATTTCGCTGTGTAATAATGTGGGGCATATGATCTTTAAGCCATCAAATAAAAGATTCAATTTTTCTGTCCTTTTGTTTATATACTCGTTTATGTAAATTCGGCACAACCGGTTACGAAGTTGAAAAACCGGTTTTCGAATGCTACAAATTTATCAAAAAACCGGTTTTTGGAAACCGACAAGCCCTAGTTGGTAAATTAATTATACTGGGCAATTATTATTATTGGTAATTTAATGGCAGGCAATTGTCCCATGTGATTAATTTAATACAGTTATTTGTGTCTATATTTTGTTATTATAAATATATATGTAACATAAAATACCGATGCTAGAGACTTTTTTCCTGAAAGCTGAAATTTTTCATTTGCCGTTCATTCACTTACAATCTGTTACTTACAAACTTCCTCCAGAAAAGTGACGATATATATCATAAAAATCTCATGTTTGTGGCACTTTACAATGTACACATCTTATATTTTAATGTTCGGAAGTCTATAATGCTAGAGTTGAGTGTTTTTTGAATTTGTAGATGCGATTTTGTTTCAAATAAAATTTACAACCAACGAGACTATGATGAAACAACCTTGTTGATTCTTCTCGACTTCTCTATCGAATACGCTTGAATAATTACTGATTAATTAACCAATTCTGAAGGTGCTTGATGGAAACCCTATTTCATCATTTATGTATTTAATTTGTTGTCAGTTTTCGCCAATACGATAATATTGATTTAATTTGAAATGACTCAAGAACTCACAGAATTTATTAAACTAAGCAGAAAGCACCGAAGCTCATGACCAAGATCTAAAATATTGATTTGAAACATTCACCCTTGAAATTAAAGCTTTCTGCTATTGTCACAAAGTCGCCAATCATGAAATTCATCATACATTTTTCACTATTGATATTTTAAACCCATCTACAATTCGATTACTTGTGGATTTGTTTGAGGTTGTTATAACATTTCCATATAGATATGCAGATGTATTATACAGTTACATTAATGTCTAAAAATGATGTTATTACGTAAATTGGGAAGAATCGTTTTAAAATCGCCGACTTGATAATAAACTAGAATGTTGCTTCGCATTCGAATTCGAATACTCGGGTATATAAAAAAATAAGTTGGCTCATTTATAATTTCACGTCACGGCGACATCGTTGCAAAAGAAAAATGTCTCTTTGGAAATGGTCAAATTGGATTGACACAGAATTTTCTTTAATTTTCGAGTTAATGTCTTCATTATTGAATTTACCTGTCGTTTTGAAATTGCTTCGTGACTCATTATGTAAAGTGTAATGGTACATTTTCCGGCAATTATGCACTCTTCGCACGACACAATACTAACATTGACGTGTGCTTAAACACCAACTCTAAAATAAAATAAATATATCGTCTTGGACAAGGAAGACGTTGCATTTTCTCAGTCATTAGAAGATTTTCAACAATCCCATAGAGACAATTCATTCGTTACATTTCAGAAGTCACGAGGTCCAATTATGTTTTGGTTAGTATGAAATTTTCAAGACTTCGGTAATCTCCAGACGCCAGCCACTACAGAAATCTGCCTTGCTTTGTTCGACATGCTATACTTTGCCTGCTGTTCGCTCAATGAAGAATCTTCCGCATTAATACAAAATTTAAAATAACTTTGATTATTCCACGTATTGTGTAACTAACTGTGACACGTGTTTCGCCTCTTTCAGAGGCATCTTCAGACTTACTATCGCAAATTTTGCTTAAGTAATGAAGCAAGATTGATTCTAAAATTTTTAAATTATGAAATTACGAAATGGAGTTTGGGTTTTTTTTCCTTTTAAGGAAAGCAAAGAAAGCAAAGAGGAATAATCAAAGTTATTTTAAATTTTGGTATTAAAATGAACTTCCACAAAGTTACCGCCGAAACCATCGAATGTATTAATCTTCCGCATGTTTGTACTTGTCAATACTTGCACTAGATTCCCGAAAGTATGAAAAAACACAATGTAAAAAAATGAAAAGCCACGAATCGTATCATTTTGGACCCGAGAGTTTGTAAGCGGGAATTGCTATCTGAAATTCCCAAGACTTACGTGAGAGCTTCAGTTCCTGAAATAATAGTTAACGTAACCATTTCATAAAAGAGATCATGACTAAATATATAAATTTTATTATATTGCCTTTGTACTGTATTATGATATTTTGAAATATATCCAGAAAATGATTCATATTTCTTAATTCTTTTTAAAAGGAAGTGGTCAATTTAGGCCTTTTGCAACCATCATGAGAGGTCCAAGAACCAATTGCCTTCTGTTCAAAGCATGCGTCTTAACAATACTGATTTACGGTTGTAAGTCATGGCACCGTAATCAAATACTGAGCAATCATTTACTTTGATCATATACATGTACACAAAGTAATCATATATTGTGCCTTCAAAACAGATGCCTTTGGCATATACTAGAGGTACGATAATTTGACTTTGTCAGAAACACTTAGATAAGAGAGCGGACATATCAGCTTCTCGTTACGTCCAAAATAATTAAAAGCCACTGTGGATCTGTGGATCTTGGACATGTGATACGGATGCACCAAGAGAGTCTGAACCGCCTGTCTCTTCTACCAATTGGATGGAACCCGCCGCCGCTACGGTACACTAGGATTATCTGGGAACAAAGAGACTGGGGATAGAGAATTTTGGTAGTCAAATTCTCGGAATAGGGTGCAGGAATCTTTACCCATGTAAACAAAGTCTTCAAAGAATATCGACGATAATTTATTGCTGTGCTATAATTACTGCAGATTTTCTTTGTACATCGCAGTAGTGTCTTCGTACCAATTAAGTTACAATAAGCTGGTGTAACCACACAATACAGATTTCATGGGAACCTTCGAACAGTTATATGCTCATCCGGCATACCACACTTCCCACACTTTTCTCGGTTTGCACCTCAATAACAAAGAATTGTTCATATTCTGCTTATTTGTTGCTTAATTGGACCAAAACTCCACACTATATCACACGGCCGGTTATCTTACATTGTTTTTGTATGAATTATGATAAACAATGGAAGTGGATAAACCACTCGCTGCTTTAGCGATAACGCGATCGTCTTGTGTAATTCTGAGCGCCCATTCTTACGCCTAGTTTAACGCTGGCTTAATTTAACGTTGGCGTAACTCAGCGGTGCGCACCGTTTTTAAGCCAATAGCCACTTTTCTAACGTTAAATTTGTGTTAAGTGACTCTCGATTGTCAAACAATTTCTTATTTATTTGCTCGTGATATTGTATACAAACTACCAATAACATGTAAGGTTATATTTTTTTTACTGTTAAATTATAT
>CM062834.1:17606678-17732364 GCA_031772345.1 Himalopsyche anomala
TTTCCGAACACGAACACTCCGAACGGGAATAGTCCGAACACGAACACTCCGGCCAAGAATACACCGAACACCGATTCTTTCGGACTCGGAATCTTCCGCACACAGAACCTTCCGGATATAGAATACTTCGCACACCGAATACTCCGAACATTTAAATATTTTTATTAGAAAAATCATTGTTTTATTGTAACGTGGAATGTTTTATGGCAATTATGCCAAATATTTTTCATAATGAAAACAAGAAACGTATTTAATTTTCATGTATATAAGCAGTTTAAAATTTTATTCGTATTTTAAATTATTAATTTTGAAAATTGCGTTTTATTATAATTGTGCTGATATTTTTGATTATATTGAAAGGAAATACCATGCATATAAACATTTAAAATTGCAAATTGATATTAACAGTACTTTAAACATAATTTTATTATCTTATTAACACACATATTACACATATTTTACATTCACTTGACAAATGCAAAAATGTGTACATGAAATTTTAAACATATTATGTGTTTGTAATTTTTTTATTGCAATGACTTCAGTAAATAATTTTAGCAATTATTATTATTGAAAGAAATGAAAGTATAGTTGAAGTTATTCTTAGATCTGTTAATATTATATTCCCCCCTCCCACCCATCCTATCTTATGAACGGGGCGTATCGAGAGCGATTACGTTACCACGAGTCCTGTCCTAGTCCTATCCTTCTATCCCTACTCTCTTTGGAAAAAGAGTTTGAGTAACAAGCAGTTCTCGTTGAAACATTTATGTTGAGATAAACTGATGGCCATAGACTAGTATACTTAGGAATGTGACTTTTTCTTTGAATTTGCAATACTTCTTTGTGAATCAATGTTATACAATGACAAATGTAGGCATTATAGCTTTAAGATAGATTTTTGTGTTAATTTTTTAAAACTTTATAAAGCATAAAAAAATAGTTTAATGTAGTTTGGTGGTTTGGTATTCAATATAAGTTTTTATTTCAGAATTAAAGTCAATTAATATTATTGTTGAGAGTTTTAATACATGTTTTAATGTTATGAAAACGTCGTAATCTAATGACAGTAGTGCTTTTAAAAAAATAGTTTATTCTTCAATAGAAACTTACGATATAAGAGATAATACATATTTATTATTGTTGAATATAAACATTTGTTTTGGATTAAATGCACGCAGTTGCTAAAAGGTCTTTGGTTTACAAAATAATAATGTTATTATTTTACAACCATTTCGTGCGAAAACATTGTAGATCTGTTGGCTACCGATCCTTCTTTTACTTCAGCGTCAGAGGATTAATACCTGAAGGGTATTATATTGTAATAAATATATATTTTGTAAACATGTATATTGTGTATGTATATTTTGTTTTTTATTATATGATAATAAATACATATTTTGTAAACTTTTCATATTTGGATTTTAGATCTACTATGAGTCGACCTTTTTAGACAGTTGACACAATGATCGCTTGCTAACATAACAAATAAATAATGTAGCTAAAAAAAATTATTTTTTTATATTTATGTTTTTATGTACCTATATGTAGTTACATATTAAGTTTAATGAAAAATCCTGTTAATTTTCTATAATGTTAATAAATAAAATGTCTTTTTTCCTTCTTATTTTAGTAATATAATTTTTTTTTTTGATAAAACTGTTTTCATGTTATCGTGATTTGTTTACTACATAAATGTGTTGATATTTACCCTTAAATAAACAGCATTACTCTGACTTCTATTGATTCATAAGTCTAAAAAATATTTATAATCATCCCAACACTAAATCTACATAGAAATGGAATTTTTCAATAAAGTAAATCCAATCTTATCAGAAGAACTAAAGTATCTTTAATAAAATTATTGAGCTTTTACACCAATAAATGGAAGTTAAAATTTTGTTCATGAGATTACGACGTTTTTATAACATCAAAACATGTATTAAAACTCTCAACAATAACATAATTGACTTTAATTCTGAAATAAAAACTTATATTGAATACCAAACCACCAAACTACATTAAACTATTATTTTTATGCTTTTTAAAGTTAAAAAAAATTAACACAAAAAATCTATCTTAAAGCTATAATACCTACATTCGTTAGTAAACACACAATATTCCTTTGTAATTCATTCCACTTTATTTAATATGTCAGGACCGGTTTCGCTCATTACGAGCATCGTCAACTAATAAGAAATATAATTTAACAATGCTATTTATACAAAAATGAACAGTTATAAACAACAATTGGCATTGAAAAGAAATTACCAATTACATTAAAAGTGATTCTAAAATAACACAACATTAAAATTTTTAACACATTTAACATATAATTAAAAAGTCATCTCAGATTAAATTTATCAATACATATATTTTTTATTTAATAATTTATTAATTTTTATATAATGCCTTTCCACCAAGTATTGACAGTGAACACCCTAAAAGTGACCTACATTTGTCATTGTATAACATTAATTCACAAAGAAGTATTGCAAATTAAAAGAAAAAGTCACAGTCCTAAGTATACTAGTCTATGGCCATCAGTTTATCTCAACATAAGTGTTTCAACGAGAACTGCTTGTTACTCAGTTGTCCAACCTCTCTTTTTCCAAAGAGAGTAGGGATAGAAGGATAGGACTAGGACAGGACTTGTGGTAACCTAATCACTCTCGATACGCCCCGATCATAAGATAGGATGGGTGGGAGGGGGGAATATAATATTAACAGATCTAACAATAACTTCAACTATACTTTCATTTCTTCATTGCAATAAAAAAATTACAAACACATAATATGTTTAAAATTTGATATATACATGTCCAATGACCAATTGTACACATTTTTCCATTTGTCAAGTGAATGTAAAATATGTATAATATGTGTATCAATAAGATAATAAAATTATGTTTAAAGTACTGTTAATATCAATTTGCAATTTTAAATGTTTATATGCATGGTATTTTCTTTCAATATAATCAAAAATATCAGCACAATTATAATAAAACGCAATTTTCAAAATTAATAAGTTAAAATCAAATAAAATTTTAAACTGCTTATATACATGAAAATTAAATACGTTTCTTGTTTTCATTATGAAAAATATTTGGCATAATTGCCATAAAACATTCCACGTTACAATAAAACAATGATTTTTCCAATAAAAATATTTAAATGTTCGGAGTATTCGGTGTGCGAAGTATTCTATATCCGGAAGGTTCTGTGTGCGGAAGATTCCGAGTCCGAAAGAATCGGTGTTCGGTGTATTCTTGGCCGGAGTGTTCGTGTTCGGACTATTCCCGTTCGGAGTGTTCGTGTTCGGAAAAGTAATGTTCGGTAGAATCCGTTCACCAAGCGTAACAACCTGGAATGCGATTTCGATTCGCAAAAAAACAATAAAAAAATCGACTAGTTTATTAGTATGAATTTATGACAAATAATTAATTCTTTTTTTTTTACTAGAAAGCTGTCTAGAGACATTCGTTTTTGCCGACGCTTCAAAATTTGGTCAAAATGTGACACAGCATTGTCATTGATTAAATTTGTAAAACGCATAGCCACTTCCTTATTATGGTGATCCTTTTCAATTTACGATGCAACGGTTCCCCATACTTTTAGAATTTCTCTTATTGCGCCAGAAGATTGTTTGTCTGCTACTTCCTCCTTCCCCACTAACAACCTCTCCTCCATTACTTCTTGCTGTGAAAAACAATGTAACTCCATAAGCAATTCGGTGGTCAGCTCTTGACTGTGCTCTTCTACGAGCTCATCAAAATCGTTGTCATCCATCCAGTCCCATGATATTAGAGTGGACACTCACAGGTGAGTGACGTGAAGATGGGGCTTTCTCATTCTGCGTCACTCGTTATGCGAAATTTCGCTCGTTAAGGGAGCACTTTTTTCACAATTTATTTTGCTCTTTATGCGAATTACTCGTTCTACTTCCATGTTTCCCTGTCTCCCATGACATGCCAGCATCTCTCAGTTCCGCCGAGTACATCCTACCCGACGGACGTCCGGGTATTAACAATTATTAGCTATTAAGTAATATCATAAAAACTGTAGAACTAAAAACGTTGCTATTTTTACCTTATTACAATTGAGTTCTACCAAGTTAATGCCAATTCAATCAATATTATTACATTTTAATTGTTCCAACAATAATCGAAGAGGTTGACCTCGATACGATGTCTCGTATTTGTAACGGAAAATTAATCATAATTAATTTACAGCACGAGCAATTAAAACGCCGATTCACAAAGATAGACAATCGGCAGTTTATTTTGCGTGCTGCCAAAATTATCTATGGTCTAAAGCAGTAAATTTACGTCGATTTCTGTTTTAAATAACTTGGGCACGGCATAGGACGTTCGCCGTAAAAGAGCAGGCCCATATTGTTGCCAATGATGCCAGTCGATTAGGTTTTTATCCAACTCACTGACAGTTCGACCTTTTTTTTTCATTACGCATCGGGCGAGCCGCCGTCTCCCACGCGGTCCGGAAATTATTTTATTACGATGACTGGCTGTCATCCGCCTCAAGGAGACGTCTGATGATGGCGTATGTACAAATAGTCCAAATCACAGGATGCACGTTAAAATTAATTTAGAATAATACATATAACTCTCCTGCTATTATTATTTATTAGGATCAGGACCGGTTTCGCCTTTCACGAGCATTTTCAACTGATAAGAATATATATATATATTATATATATACTAATACAAAGCTATTTATTCTAAACCATTTAAGTCTTTCGAGGTTTAACAAACAATTTGTCATATAATTATAAATAATTGTGGAATAAAACAAAACATTTTATTTTTTTATTATACGGTATGCCATCGTCAGAACTGTGTATTTATAGTTCTGATTTATATAACCGAAATAACTGTAAATTGTTTTTTTTTTTATATTTTGTAGAACTAAATATTTTAATATTTTTTACCGTATTACAGTGGAGTTCTGCCAATTCAATTAATTTTATTATTAATACCTTGAATATGGCTACAATGTATGCTTGAAATATACACTGTTATTTTTTAATTGGCAGGTATTCAACAAATAAGGCTTTTATTTTGAGATACTTTCAAATATCGGTTTTTACGATTTATAGATTTGTATCCAAAATAATGGCTATCTGTACTGTTTTGCATAAATTCCACTAGGGTTCTAATCGAATATTTGAAGATATTCGGTGCCTTTTTGATTTTCGGTTATTCCAACATTTTCCGAATTTTCGAATATGTATATAGTTCGCCGTCATATTATATCTCGTTTATTTTCACATCACAGTACTTATTCATGTAAGACATTTGCTAACCAACAGTATGTGTCAACGATTAATACTTTTCGCTAGAAATTTGAAAACAAAATGAATATACATGTTGAAATTCTAATATTATATTATCATTCAAATTTTCATTAATATATTAAAATTCTATAATATTTTAATTATCGATTTCCGAATATTAGTCCCCACTGAATATTTGGAATACCTTTTCCTCGTCTACGGTTAATACTAGTGAAAGTGACAGATATTTTCGTTTTGACATCATGTGAGATAAACCCATATTTTTTTAATGTAATTAAAGATCAAATCGAGGTGAAAAAATTCAATACCCATACATATGATACAAGATATTGAACCGGTGCAGTTATATAATAAACAGTTTGGAATCGGTACAAAACGTGTTTTATTTTTTAATAAATTTTATTTGATTGCTTCATTATTTCATACACACGCACATTGCTTTAAAAAATCTACTAAATGTTCACATATGTAAATTTAGCAAGTGCTACTTACAAATTTATAGAGCCAAGCTTAGCCAAAACTTTGCGAACTACAGTAGCCAAAGATTGTATTCTTTTTCCGCTTCTCTGAATCATCGGTCTATTAGTATTCCTTCGGCGAGCGTGGATTATCGCTACAATAATCGAATACCATCTTCGCCACTCGTAAATTTAATTCATTTGCCATAATAAACTTACCATACAGTTTTTGATTTAGGCTTCGTTTGGGTTCCTCGAACTTCTTTTAAAACTTTTGAATATTTTAATCAAACGCGAATGGGGCAGACCGTACTGCAGCCGAAAGTAATTTTCCTCCGCTCTTAGATTATTTAACGCGAACACGTTTTGGCGTAGCCCAGAAAACCCGTAAATTTATTATTCATCGAAAACTTTTGTTTGAAAGGATATTCGTCGCGGAGTTTCTCGACTTTAAAACGGTGCGTCTGACATATTATAAGATTTGAATGAAACTTTTCAACGACCCTCCAGAAACAACGCAGGTACACTGTCACGAGAGAAAATTTCAAAATCACGGAGCCAACCTCACTGTATCAAATATTCTACACAATTGAATTATTTTGGCATATATGGTTAGTGTTTGTATATCATAAGGTTATGATTATACTATCTCGTACGTCACTATCTGTTGTACGTATAAAGCAAACACTGATTTGAATAAAAACAATTTAACTAAACCCACTTCATCTTAGCGGAATCAACGTTTCATCCAAGGGCCACGAAACGCCACGCTCTAAGCAAATCGTCAAACTCTGCAAACTTAACAGGGTAAAAATATCAACGTATTTTAGTTCTACAGTTTCTTTATATGTATGAGTTTATAGCTATTTCGACTTTCGCCATCGTCTGAACTACGCTTAAACTTACATTTTGCTCAGCTATATATTCTGGCTCTGAAGAGATACAAAATGCATCATGTTTTTCACTCTAACATCCTAATTCAAATTCTTTTTCTTTGGCCATGTTCGCTCTCTATGTGGAGCATATGGCCGCCACGCGGCACCTCCATGTTTCCCTGTCTCCTGCCAATTGCTTTGCTTCCTCCCATGACATGCCAGCATCCCTCAGTTCCGCCGAGTACATCCTATGGATAGTACCCGACGGACGTCCGGGACGCCGGAATCCCACCGGTCGAAAGAAAAGGCAGGCAGGATTGAGGCTTTCCGGAGGCATCCGCAGCACGTGACCCAGCCAGTTCCAACGTCTCTCCATAACCACTGACGTGACAGGACGCTGTCTTGTACGCTCCCTTATCTCTGAATTCCTCACAAAATCAAACCACCTAACCCCCATTATCCGACGCAAGCATCTGTTCTCGAAGCTCAGTATACGGTTTTTCTGAGTCTTCGTCAGGTGCCATGATTCGCAACCGTAAAGCAGTACCGGCAGAATGCAAGCGTTGAATAAGTGGCATTTGGTTTTAATCGAGTACAGCTGTGTGTCCCAGACAGTTCGCATTGAGTTGAATGTTGCTCCAGCCATTCCTAAACGAATGGCGAGCTCCTTTTTTGTACTACCGTCTTCGGGGATAAGTACGCCGAGGTATCTGAAGCTGTCAACCCTCTCGATGATCTGTCCCGCGCTAGTAAGGGTCCTATCAGAGTCATGACAGGTTTGGTTACACATCACATTGGTCTTACTAGTGTTAATTTTCAGACCAATGCGACCTGAGTTAGTTCCTAACCCATCAATTGTCTCCTGGATGCCCTTTATTGATTTATCGAATATGACAGCATCATCGGCATATTCAAGGTCACACAGCTTCAGACCGGGACCAACAGCTATACCTCGATCAGGCGGAATTGACCTGCGAAGTATGAAATCAAAAATAATGATAAATAGGAACGGTGCAAGAACGCACCCCTGTCTCACTCCGGTTGTGACCCCGAACCATTCGGTATTTGAGTCACCGATTCTCACACAACATGCACTATTCTCATGTAGGGATTTGATAATGGCCACAATCTTTGGCGGGATCCCGTAGGCGTCTAGTATCCTCCACAAAGAGGGTCTGTGCGGACTATCAAATGCCTTCTCATAGTCGACGAAACAACAAGCAAGAGCACTGTTAAATTCATTGCTCTGCTGGAGGAGACATCGAAGATTGTGTATTTGGTCCGCACACGACCTTCCAGGGAGGAAGCCCGCTTGATTTTTCCTTAGTGTTTTCATAATAGGACCTCTTATTCTCGCCAATAGAATGTGAGCCATTACCTTCCCAGGTATACTGAGAAGAGTTATGCCTCGATAATTGTTACAGCTGAGGGGATCACCTTTTTTTTTGTGGAGTGCCAACACCTCACCATCCACCCAGTCCCTAGGACAACGCTCACCGTCCCACACCCTGGCCATCAGGTGATAGAGAGGATGTAGGACGGCGTTGAGACCACATTTCAGAAATTCCGAATGTATACCGTCTCCACCCGGTGCTTTGCCGTTTTTAAGCCTCTTCACTGCCAAAATAATTTCGGCATGTGTGGGCGTACGGTCTGAAATACCGGACACTCGGGGGAGGTCCATAAATGTAGCCTCTTCGGTTACGTCAAATGGGTCCTGGGGGGGCGGTCGGTTCAGCACCTCGCAGAAATGATCCTTCCAAATCTTTTTAACGCTTTCTGCGTTTGACTCTATCGCTCCATCAGGGCCGCGAATGGGCCCGGGAGTCGGTGGTCGCTTTCCGCAGACCTCACGCGTGAAAATTCAAATTACAATTACAATATTACACGTATTAAATGTGATTCGAATAATAGCTATAAACTCATAAATATTTTAAAAAAAACTAGAACTAAAATACGTTGATATTTTTACCCTATTATAATGGAGTTCTACTAAGTAAATGCCGAATCAATAAATGTCTGCAAACTTACATAAAAACTTTGTCGATATTAACCCTTTGGGTATTAACACTGTCATATCGACTATATGACTATTTCAATTTCTTGCAACAAAAAAAATATTTTTTTTAACTTCTGGCAAAAGTTGATAATTAACAAAATTGACAAAAAATAGTTAAGTACACAGTGAAATGCGCTAATATCAATTTATTGTCCGGAATAATTCAGTTGGTGCATTTTTTTACTAGCAAGTTTGTTTTTCTTTTGGCTCCGAATGTGGAGAATGTGATCTCCTAATGGAGGTATCTCAACAGTTTTCGCTATGCTATTTCGAACTAGTTCTGATGAAGGCGTCGAGCCGAAATAGCTATCGACAATAAAAAAAAAATGTAAAGCTAAAATACATTGATCACTTTTAAGGTGTTCACTGTCAATACTTGGTGGAATGGCATTATAATAAAAATAATAAAAGATTTTTAGTACTTTTTCCACTTAAATTTTATTTGATCAGGACCGGTTTCGCTCCTCGCAAGCATTATCAACTGATAAGAAAAATAAATTAAACAGTGCTATTTATACAAGTTAAATTGAAATAAAAAGGTTGATGATTTTTTAAATTTTTTAATTGTATGTTATAGGTGTTAAGCATTTTAATTTTTTGTAAAAATAATGTAATTTATAAATCCTTTTCATTGTTAGTAGTTGCTTACACCTTTTTATTTCAATTTAACTTGTATAAATAGCACTGTTTAATTTATTTTTCGTATCAGTTGATAATGCTCGCGTGGAGCGAAACCGGTCCTGATCAAAGAATTTTTAAGTGGAAAAAGTACTAAAAATCTTTTATTATTTTTACTAAAATACATTGTTATTTTTTTACAGTGTTAATATTTTATTTAAACTGAATTAGAGCATTACTATAATGGGGGCCTTGACTGAATACAATTGCTATTTTTCACCGTCTTATAAATCCGAAAATTTCGCGACTATTTCAGCAGAATTAAAACCTTATTCTACATAATGAACTTACGCTATTAATGAAGTTTATGCCTTGTTAGTATTCAGTTAGTAGTGCCATTTGTTTACTTAACACTGCTTTGCCTTATGGAGCGTGATTTCATTTGCATATTTAACTTTTATTTCTGGATGACCTCTTCCATTTCTAATAGAATCTAAGCGGGAGGCGAGTGATATCTTCATAGCAGCGAATATTTGCGGTTATACGTTCAAACGCACGTGGCACCTCGATTACACACTTCGATAATTCAATTCACAGACAATTGAATCCAATAGATAAAAGCTTTTATTTTTAACTGATTGATTGATCGCTTTTAATGTGTTCACCGTCAATACTTGGTGGAATGGCATTATAATAAAAATAATTTCAAAAAAAATAGTACTTTTTCCACATAAGTTTATTTGATCAGGACCGGTTTCGCTCGTCGCGAGCATTATCAACTGTTAAGAAAAATATACAAACAGTGTTATTTATACAAGTTAAATTGAAATTTTTCCCAAATTTTAATTGGGTTTATAATTGATATCATTTGCCACTTATATTTATTGATGATGGTTGAGATATCTCCCAATGGAGGTATCTCAACAGTTTTCGCTATGCTATTTCGAACTAGTTCTGATGAAGGCGTCGAGCCGAAATAGCTATCGACAATAAAAAAAAAATGTAAAGCTAAAATACATTGATCACTTTTAAGGTGTTCACTGTCAATACTTGGTGGAATGGCATTATAATAAAAATAATAAAAGATTTTTAGTACTTTTTCCACTTAAATTTTATTTGATCAGGACCGGTTTCGCTCCTCGCGAGCATTATCAACTGATAAGAAAAATAAATTAAACAGTGCTATTTATACAAGTTAAATTGAAATAAAAAGGTTGATGATTTTTTAATTTTTTTAATTGTATGTTATAGGTGTTAAGCATTTTAATTTTGTGTAATTATAATGTAATTTGTAAATCCTTTTCATTGTTAGTAGTTGCTTTTCACCTTTTATTTCAATTTAACTTGTATAAATAACACTGTTTATATATTTTTCTTATCAGTTGATAATGCTCGCAATGAGCGAAACCGGTCCTGATCAAATAAATTTATCTGGAAAAAGTACTCAAAATATTTTTTTTATGATTGATTGATATCTATACGTCAAATTATGGAGCTAGTGGAGTCGAGCTCCAATTTCCCTTTTATCTGGTGTATTTTGATGTTGCCTTTCCGGCGTAGCGCCCTGGATTTACCTGGGCGTAGGCGGGTGCGTGGTCTTTGGTTTTTGTTTTGTTTTTGTGGTGGTATTAGTTTTCATTCGTATTTTTACTTCACTTCATTATTTTATTTATCATTCTGCACACTGGTGAATGCAAACAAGTCTTAAGGAATTTCTTCTCGGGACATTTCTGGCAAAAAATTGAACACGACTTGCGTTGTTAGACTGTAAGAAGAGTGTGAAGCCGTTGCGGGTGGTGGTGGGTACAACGTGTAAATTTGTATATCAAAACGCTTGAAAATATTATGACGCCTCTGAGCTTCGTTTGTATGGAACAAATGAAAATAACTGTTTTATTTAATTTTCATCCGCGTAAGTAGAGGACCCACTTTATATCTGGTTATTTATTTAAGTCAATTTTGTATCACCTCAATCATTAAGCCTTTTTGGCACCAAATTTTAATCCATTTGAATATTACACCATCGAAACAATGCGAAGGACAAATATAAGAAATTAACGATTTTAATTTATTTTAGTATCGATAAAAATCGTAAATCACGGTATGTGACATTTAAAGAGAGAAATAATTGCGCATCATAAAATTCACTTAACTATGAAAACATTTTAATTTAAACAATTCTCATGTTAATTATATTTTATTGTTTTCAATCATATTTCCACACAAATAATAATCACCGAGGCACGTTTCTTGCCACCCGATTAGTAACGTACATCGAAATCATTGCGAACTGCAAACATTCATCGTTCGGATCGCCGAGTCAGTGTGATTCTGGCATCGCGCGCGGTGTGTTCGCACCGCTACTGTATCGCGGGTATTTTTAATCGAGCCATAAGGTGTAATGATTGCTTTTTTTAAATTTACACCCTTGCAACCGTGTTACGCGCATCTTTTGGAACAGTAATTATTTTTTGTACATGGTACACGTGATTTTTCCTATTGGCAATACTGTGAGTATTCGAATTTTGAATCTGAAACGTCAGATTTTCGTGTTTGTTTTGAAAAAATTGTGAAAATTTTATAAAAGGAATTGGCGACTATTTTTGTGTTGTGATTTTGTTTCGTGCTTTTGTTTTGTTTTTTTTTTAATCATTTATTTGACAGTGGAAACCAACTCGATTTGAATTGATTTTTGGCACGCTTCACAGGTGAATATATTATCATACATTAATTATTATTTATAATGCTTCGATTTAGACGAAATATATTGCAACGTGGGTTATATATGCATCAATTTAATTTTACTATTATTATAATATATTAATGTGTTTTGAATGGTCCAATATTTGCATAACAGATCGTCTTGTTATAAATTCATATAAAAAACCTGTGCAACTTTAAAAAAAATGTATCAAAGAATTAGAATTTATTTCAAATAAAAAACAAGAAATCTAAATGTCAATAAATTCCACCAGCTGATTTCCACATAATTGGTATTTTTTCTTACTCGTTACTCAACCGAAATTTGGGACATAATTCATTTATTCTTCTTATAGTAACATTTGTGCCAAATATCAAACTCGATATCCATATTGAATCAAATTTCCTACAGCTATCCCGAAATATTTTTAATCCATGTCCGCTCTCAATGTGGAACATATGGCCTTCTAATGAAGGTTTTTTCAAAGATAACTTTTTGGTACTCAGTTTCTCAAGCTATATTTTCGGAGAGAGTAGTAGAGATTCTAGGATAGGGCAGGACAGAACTAGTGGTTAACTAATCAATCTTGCTAAGCGCCGCTATTTTTGAGGATTCACCCATGACTTCGAGTAGAAATCGATTGAAAAATGCTCTTAGTACTAAGATTCGAACCCGTGATATCTGTCACGGAAAGCAAAGACGTTGACCGCTGCACCATGCACCTGACATATATTACCCGTGAAACATATGTGTATTGTATTTTTTTTTTGTGAGTGGTCGAAGTCTTTGGTTTCGGGTGCGGTGATTTCGGGCTTGAATCCCAGTACGGACAGTATCGACTCTCCGAAAGCGAGAGGTTGAGCGACTAATTAACAATCGGTTCTCGTAAGAAAGAAATGCTTAGTCACACTACGTTAGGAGTCCAAATGGTCCACATTGGAAATATCTTTTAATTGGCAGAAATACATTATGTGTATAAAACAAAACATTTATGACCAGGTTTGGTTTTTCCATACGAAAAAAATTATATGTTATTTTTTTATTATTACATATTTTGTTATGACGATGTGTTGCCACTATCAATATTAATTTGAAAAAAAATATTTAATTGATATTTGATTGAATCCATAAAACACTAGTTTATAAGTCTTCGTGCATTTCAAGGTTGTTTATTTCAATTTTGACTTTGGCTCATAATCATCATGAAACGTTTTTTGTGTCTTCTGTAAAATTTATTAAGTGTGAGCAGCGACGTCATTTTGCCTTTCCACAGTCGATATATTAAAATTATATGAATTGTTATTTATCAAAAAGATGAACTTCTGCTATTTTTCTGTTTTATTTTGTTAAATTGAATTAATTTATATTGGAGATTACCTTTCAATAAATACCTAATCTTTCACACTGTTATCATTGTTTACTTTTGTTTATTTTTATTTTTTTATCGTTTATTGTTTTCTTGCTATCATGTACCGTAGCAAAAGAGCTTAGCTGCGTTATCAGCTGTTTAATTCGTATAATTCATTATCATTTTAATATCTTGTTATTATATATTATATATCGATTATGTTGCACAATTTCCTTATTTGATGGTTATTGGTGTTTTATATTTTTATCATCGTCGATACTGATAGGAAACCAACCCCTCATTTTAATTAATCCCGATAGTAAAACCAATATATCGTTTTAGTGCAAAATCAATATAGACAAACACCTACGCTTACGTAATTGGTAACTTAGTTACGTATGAATTTTACGATTGTCGCTTTACAATGGTCGCTAGCACTGCAGTAATTTTTGTGTGGGTTTCAATCAGTAACGTACATTACATATACCGTCAAAAAATCAGTACTAACTCTAGATATTTTCATATAAAGGTGCGTACGACGAAACTGCATTATATCATTGTCTTTTCTTGCAAAATTCATATTTTCGAGGACAGAGAAAGGAAAATGAAATAAATTACTTTCGACTAAATGCACGCAAGAAGATAGTTCTCAAAGAGACCAAATGCGTGTTACAGAATACACATATTAAGGACACCGGTGTCCGGAACATATTCAAGCGAACACGGATGTCCAAGACATTTAAAAAATCAAATACTTGGTATTCTTATAGAATATAAGCAATAATTTGATGAGTATGTGTAGTGCTACCTATACTGAGTCAATATAGGTTTTTAAATTATTTTTCTCAAAACACGCAGCATCTCTGGGACATATTAATGATTTATTTGCGCGGTATTCAAGCGGTTAATGAAAATGCGTTTATTTTTGAAAATGATGCTTCGTCAGCGTTCACGACCTAATAATTTGTACTAAATTAGGTCTCGAGTATTCTATAAGTTCGTATTTTACAAGAACTGACTGCGAGTCGGTCACTAAACTTCCTTTTTATGATACAGTAATTATCAACGGGTGATGTTACTACATGATTGTTTGTATGTCGGTCTCTCCGCGCTTCGTTTTAATGGTGAATTATTTATGAAGCAATTTTAGTAGTAAGTAATCAACATTCGATCAGAGCTTTATCATTCAGTCGCGATGAATTTCTAGAAGTCTTACAATACGAATGATCAAATCGAATTGACGCTAATAATCAGTGTTTTACAAACATAAGCTTTGACAAGGCAAAAGTTTCTTCGTAACGAAATATCGAAACCAACTTGCTACAACAGTTGAACACAAAAATAACTTACTACACTTAACACTTAAAAATAATATACTTGGCTCATTTAGAACTAAGTGGAAGATTTTGTTTTGTATTTTATTAAAAAAAAAAAAAAAAAACAAGAAATTGATACCGTAATTCATATCGATCGTATTCAGATGAAATCTTTATCTATGCTACTCTAACAAAATTTAAAGTGTTCTGTTCTGTTCACCTGAGTACACAAATGTTTCGCGGCTTTGTTCGTTTGCGAGACGTTGCCATAGAGATGGGATAGATACGTACTATGAATTGTATTGAGAATTTGTATATCTTCGAATATTCTGCATACCGCCTGCTCTATGTCTGACGTCTTTGTACGCTACTGTCTCCAATAGTATAATTTGAATGCCAGTCACGTGATCCGCCATCATACAATCCCGGCTACCTAATTTTATGTGATTAAATTTACATTCTGTCTAGTTGGCAATTTATTGCCCGCTGTGACTGCTAAAAAGTCGCTGTGATATTACTTAACAATCCCCACATATAATGGCAAAAGATTAGTCTAGATTTCTGGCATTTCTCGATGGCCACATACGTAAAAATGTGGAAACGGAATTCATAGAATTGATAATGCACCACCGACTTTGCTAATTTAAATTATTTTGCAGAGTCGCTTGTCTAAGAAAAATATTTGAATTTAAACTTGGAACACACTAAAGGGTAATAGGAAATGCGTATAAATTAGAGCCTCCAATCCCAGAATTGTGAGTGTATTAATTCTTGAATTTAGAGGATTCCGTAAATTCCTGGCTTTTAGAAATGGGGCAGTGACAAAAAATTTAAATAAAATAAATTCCTAGGATTTGAAAATCGGCGAGCAAAAAATTTTGAAATCCCGAATTTTTCCGTGATTTTATGGTAATGTTAAATTCGCAAAAAGTGTGAATCCCGAAATTGCGGGATTACAAAAAGGGTCGGGGATTGGATGTCCAATATAAACAATATTATTTGTATTATTTCATGTGAGAGAAAGCATTGTTTATTCCAGTCAAATTAAAATTTCTTTGGTGCATATCAGACAATCTTCGAGATACACTAAGAGCAATCGATTTGATTCATGACATGACCTGAGCAACGTTAACCTCTAAGCTGCGCGCAGCAGTTGGGAAGCCCCCGCGCACTCATTCCGGGTTGGCGCGCACTACAAGACAGTTCAATTAATATTTGGTCGGTCAGCGCAACCTTTAAAATTTCCGCGCAGCTAACCTCTTAAGAGTCTCAGAGGGAACAATGGTCCTGAGATACTTATGTCAATCTTTTGAAAGGGTTCGGCTGGATATGCTCAGTAAAGCAAGGTACAACAATTGAGTACTCCAGTAGTGCTATTCCCGCGTACATGGTACTTATTTTGAACAGTCCGAAACACAATCACGTGTTGTTTATATCAGACTGTCCAAAATAAGTACTATGCGTGCGGAATAGCACTACAGAAATATAAAGTTTCCTGTATTTAAATTAAAATTTTTAAAAAAATTGGAAGGATCATGAAATCATTTCCAACGTTACAGGAATATTATACTATAAACCAGGGTTTCCCAAACGTATTGTGCAATGGAACACTTTGCAATTCTGGAAATGTTACCGGAACACAACTTATTTTTAGGTCAGGTAATTTATTATACATACATAGTAAATATTGAAACTATATATGTTATTAAATCACTTATTATGTATTAATTAATTGTTTTTAAAACATGTTACATAAACATATGCGTAAATAAAGCTCTTTGTGATTCAAAATCTCCGTCTGTATCTTAGATATTTGACGTTTTAAACATCAATGGAGATTCATCATCACTCGATTTTGAATATGAATTAGAAGATTTTTAAATGTCTTGCAGTGTAAATTACCATTCCCAATTTTCGTGGAACACTGATTTAGGTCCCACGGAACACCAGTGTTCCGCGGAACATAGTTTGGGAAACCCTGCTATTAACAAACAGTATCACATTTCATCGAAAATGTATAAACTAAAATTTTAGTAAATTGTGTTGAAAAAAACACCGCACCTGAGTCAGGTTTATTTTAAAATTCAACAATGAATGACGGCATTAAATATATTTTTTAAGTTTTGCAAGCGTGTGAAAGGTCACACATAATGATGTATGAATTGCAGCTTACCCGGATTAGCGTCAAGAAGAATAAATTCATCGAAAAAGGAATAATCGTAGCACAGCCAAGAGCGTAGTTAGTCGGATGATACTTCGTAGTAGAGTTTTATTATAATATAATGCGGTCAAAAGAAGTAATGTATTTAGTCCCATATGAATTATCTAATATGATTTACAGCTATTTTCGCATTACGGTATCCTTTATATGTAAATTAACTACCGTAATACTATTTTTTCCCATTTTTCTCGTCTTCAAAATGCGTTAACCCTTTGAGGAGTAGGGCCGCACACATGCGTCTAATATGTATTGCCATTTCCATGCTTTTAATTGAATTGTCATTATTACTTCACATATTAATAAAAAATATATATGTCTGTGATTTTTGGCAGTCACGTTATTTGTTTTATTTATTGCAAATGAAAAAAACAATTTTGTAAAAAGGTTAATGTTTGTGCACATTACATTGACATTTCGGCGCGATTTTCTTCCTGGAATCAAAGTCAGTAGAGCGGGACATGTCTACAGATGAAAGCAACAAAATGCCAATTTGGAAGTAATAGCTTTTTGAAAATTATTGAAAAGTAAAAAATGAGTAAGTTATAAAAAAAATATTATTTAATATTCTTCCAGACTGACTAATAAACCAAAAAAATGTTTTTATATTTTTGTGTGAGTGACTAGTAAAATTAATCGAAATATAAATAATCCTAATTTAGTAAAAATAAACTCCTTACTTAAAGGGTTAACAAGCAAAGGCGAAAGCTTTTTTTTTTTTAAATACGCCTGCTATGAAAATAATCAAAACAAACAAATTAAAAATGTTGAGTATATTATTTCATATCTTTCAACATCTGATTATGTATGAGTCACGTATAAAAATGCCGAATCTTCAATATAAAAATCGAATAACCTATGAACTGTTGAAAATTGTGTACGTACACATTTTTTCTCTGTATGTACTCTACTTGTATATTTATCTTCGATAATATGAATAACACATGTATTTTATGCAAAGCTATCTGTGTATGTTTGTGATAAGATTGATACATTTTCCAAAAAATAAACGCGATGAATTATATATTCCACATGAGAGCACTTTAGATAATCCAATGTTGGACAGTTTTTATTGTGATGGAGTGACAGATGTGCCGTAGAGCAGCGATCGGAAAAGTGTGGTCCGCGAGAAAACTTTTGTGGTCTGCAGAGAAGTCTGACATTAATTTGATACCTAACATATATTTTTTCCCAGTTTAATGAACTAAATATATCCTTACAAGGAAAATTTAAGGACGTGTTTACACTACGAAGTAAAATGGATGCTTTTAAAAAATATATATTAATTTGGCAAACGCGATTGGTTTAAGGCGATGTGCAAATGTTTTTAAATTTTGAAGAATATATGAAGGAGAATGATATCAACTATCAAGTGGTAACCCTGGTTTAAAATCACTTGGAATCACTCACAGAATCTTATGCTCATTATTACTTAAACAATTAAGATCCTAGACATGGTAATATGTGGATAATATATCTGGTTGGAGCAAACATTTAAGATACTAATTTATGCATGAAGGTAAAAGAAAGCCTCATTGATCTTACACCGATGACACTCAAAGTTAAATTTCTTTCATCCTTATCAATACCTCAGTTTTGGCTTTCTATAAAAAGTTAATAGATTGTGCTTAGTGAAAAGACGATGAAAATTCTAATTCAATTATCCACCACATATTTATGCGAAAAGGCATTTTCATCAGTCACAGCAATGAAAACACGGTGTCGATCTTGGGTTTAAATATATTTAGTTCTCCGTCTTGAAGTTACATCATTGGACCCAAATATAATTTTTATCATTTCAAATATCCAGGAACATCCATCACATTAAAAATCAATAAAGCTTTTATAATTTAATAAAGGGTTTTCTTTTATAAACTACGTGCTTTTGTAAACGATTTTAAACGATCAGCCGCACATGCCTGGCTCGCCACTTTTATACCCTATATTAATATAATCCTAAAACCTGTGTGAATATACATAATTTGAACGATTCAAATTTAAACTAGGTGCACTTTTAAACGCATTTGAGCACTTTAATTTTAATATATAATATTCAGCACAGTTAGTGGTCCGTGAGCCCAAAAAGTTTGCCAACTGCTTCCATGGAGCACAATTTGCTTTTGCTTTAAAATTTACATTTTTCTTCACTGATAATTGAATTGATACAATTTTACACATCTCTTCATACATCACCAAAGTTATTAAAATATTAATAATAGTTACTTTACCAATGATTCGATAATGTATTTTACTTGCTTGTATCTTTTTTTAGTATTTTTATATTGTTATATACGTTTTTCGAATCTACACGCAATTCTTGCTGCTACGCTTCCAATTCTGGAATCCGGAATCCCGGCCAATTTGGCGTTAATTTTGTTGCTTTATTTAAACTTTTTTTTTGTGTAATACCGGTATTGATATATTCGCCCGGTATTGCACTCCCTAATTGGCGATATAAGAGGTCGGATGCGGGGAACTTGCAATATCGCCGCTTGCTTGCCATTACACCTGGCATTAGAGAACTTTTACTTTTGCAACAGCGGCTCAGCACAAAATCATGTCAACTGTGACCACGTATAAGGTAATTTTACTGACCATAATTAGTTAGTAATATTTCAATAACAATAGGTTATTTGCTGAGCTTGTGAAATATTTCCAATTTTGTTTCCAATTTCAAAAGTGTTTTCACTTTCATAATATACTAGCGATAAAGATAAATATGATTATTTGTACAGATGGTTTTATTGTAGAATACTTAAATAACTAACATACCAATAAAAATAATAAAAGATTTTTAGTATTTTTTCCACTTAAAATGTATTTGATCAGGACCGGTTTCGCTCCTCGCGAGCATTATCAACTGGTAAGAAAAATAAATTAAACAGTGCTATTTATACAAGTTAAATTTAAATAAAAAGGTGTAAGCAACTACTAACAATGAAAAGGATTTACAAATTACATTATAATTACACAAAATTAAAATGCTTAACACTTATAACATACAATTAAATTCATCCGGTCCTGATCAAATAAATTTTAAGTGGAAAAAGTACTAAAAATCTTTTATTATTTTTATTATAATGCCATTCCACCAAGTATTGACAGTGAACACCTTAACAGTGAACTAACATACTATTATTTATTTTTTTAAAAAAAAGGAGCTTGCCTTTCGTCTAGGAATGGCTGGAGTGTCGTTTGAATCAATGCGGACTGTCTGGGGCGCACAGCTGTACACGATAAAAACCAAATGCCATTTGTTCAACGCTTGCATAGCGAGTCATAGCACCTAACGAAGATTCAAAAAAACTGTATACTGAGCTTCGAGAACAGATGCTTGCGTCGAATAATAGGAGTGAGGTGATTTTGTAAGGAATTCAGAGATTAGGGAACGTACAAGACTAAATTTCACTGAATAAGTAATATCACCACATTCTTCAAATTCATATTTTAGTATCACCAGCAATAAAAAATAAGATAAGGCAGAGATAAGGGAGCGTACTAGACAGCGTCCTGTCACGTCAGCGGTTATGGAGAGACGTTGGAATTGGCTGGGTCATTTGCTGTGGATGCCTCCGGAAAGCCTTCATCCTGCCTGCCTCTTTTTCCGACCGGTGGGGCCTTGGCGTCTTGGACGACCTTCGGGTACTATCCATAGGATGTACTCGGCGGAACCGAGAATTGGTGAGAGACAGGGAAACATGGAGGTGCCGCGTGGCAGCCACATGCTCCACATAGGGAGCGAATATGGTTAAAGAAGAATTAATTATTTCAGTAATAGAGTTGTCGCCCTTTTCATATCTTGAACTAACTGACTTTTTTGCATATGTTGTATTTATGTTATTTCTACAGTCCTACATAACTAAAATACATACCTGCAAATTCACAGGTATCCAAAAAATGTTTTATTTACTGTAATTTGGCCTTTTATGGCAAAAACATCAATTGATAATATCAGTTAAATATCTAATTGAATTTACAAAGTAACACCAAAACATTCGTTATCACCAGTAAGGAAAGATCAAACACGGGTACTTTTAATTGAAATATTTTTTCTGTATTATTATTATAAAAGCAACAGCGCTCAGGGTGGTTAATTTGGGAAATATTATGCGCATTTTTTATGTAAACCCGGTCCTCTTTTTACGCGATTTTTTTGTAAGGCACTGTTCCCTTTTTTACGCGATTTACTCATTGCTCATTCCTCGAAAACATAAAGAATTACATCCACGGGAAATGCAAAAATAAAACCAAAAACTTATATGCTACGGAATTCGTCGTAAAGAGAAACAATTTAAGAGTTTTCATTATTGGTTACAACGAAATCATTATATTTTTAAAATTTCATCTTTGAACGCCTGCGGTATCTTCTCGAATTTATTAGATCTTAAATATTATTAGGGGGGTTTTTGTACTTGGTTTTTACTGCTGGTATAACTTAAATGACAAAATTGACACAAGCTCGTCAAGTAGCATGTTGTAAAGCATATTTATTGCATTACAATCACTCTTATATACATATTAAATGGAAATGATTATACAAGATTCGAAAGAATAAGTAAAATTCTGTTAATAACTGGCGTCTGACAGATCGACTATAACAACAGTGAAAATAGCCACAATTAATTTACCAACCTTAAAAAGTAAATGTAAAAATCACCCTCTTTAATTAATTATTAGTGTCTGGGTTTTAATGCAGTTGAGAATAGTCCTCTGTTATATCCAATTAAAATGTTTTGTGTAGGATACCTATCAAAATCGATATGTACGTATCAAAATATTTTTTACCAGTGTGCTAGTGTTCGAATATGCATATCAATATTCAAACTTCTCTCAGGTCTGTTTCGTAGTTTTCTAATTGAATATTCTAACCATACTGCCATCGTATATTGAAAACGTACTTTCTTTTGCGCCGCGGAATTTTTCACTTTAACTAAATTAATCGCCGCTATTGCGTTCTGCTCTTAATTGGTACGGTGTTATATTTACGCTTTGTGGGACTGTCTTTCAAATGTCGGCTTTCTCTCACACTCTCTTCCCGCCGCGCATAAATGCATAACGCTTAACATTGCGAGAAAACTAAACCGTAGTGTTTAATTTAATATCTACATAAGATCGCCTGATATTTGAGAAGAGTATTTTCCACATGTCAAAATAAATAATCTCCGACTTCATATATTCGTGGCGTATCTCATCTTGGACGAAATTAATGAGAGAAAGTTAAAAAAAAACTTGACGTTGATTTGCGCGTTTTTTTTGACGATAGCGGTAGCATATGACGGCTTTGAGATCGTATGATATCAGCGTTTAATAAAAAAGGAAGACCCAGTGCCTTAACCTTGCTAAAAAGTAATTAGTTATATTTAATAGTGTTCGGGAACTTTGCCAAATTTTCTTTCTATCTATATTCTCTTTTTCAAAGCAATAAAAATTAATTAGGTGTAATTAACGATCTATAATATAACAGCTGTCGGCAAACTTTTAGGGCTCACGGACCACTAAATTCACAATTTTAATGCAGCGGGCCACTAACTGGACCTTTGTGTTAAATTATATAAATTCATTCAACCCTGTTCAAGTTCATCCGTGCACTTGAACGCCTGAAGATGCCGAAAGGCGAAACCCGGGTCGTTAGTGACAAAATCTGTATGTACATAATTTGAACGATTCAAATTTAATATTGAAATTCCATCGAGCACCTTCAGTCGAAATCTTAAATTAAATATATATTGAAATAAAAGTGAATAAATGCGTCTAAATATGCACCTAATTCATAAAATAAAACTATTAATTATAATTAAATTATAAAAGCTTTATTAATTTTTAATGTGATTGATATTCCTAGATATCTGAAATGATAAAATTTATATTTGGCTCCAATTATGAAACTGCAAGACGGAGAACTGAATGTCTTTCAAGCCGAGATCGATACGGTGGTTTGTTTGATTGCTGTGACAAATGAAAAGGCCTTTTCGCATAAATATGTTGTGAAGAATTGAATTAGAATTTTCGTCTGAAGGTTTAGAAAATTAAAATAATGTCAGAGTTCTCTGCGTACCATCAAAATATTTTCGCGGACCACACTTTGCCGACCGCTGATCTATAACATCTCTCCTTGGATATGATAGCTTTACATCGGTTACATTACTTATTACAATTTACTCTTTATGGATGACAGGTAGATGGTAATTTGTGAAAAAATCTAAAATTAATGTATACGTTTTTTTAACCCTGGTATCATTTTATACGAGGGCAAACCTGACAAACGATGCATAACCTCACTTTTTATATTTATTTTTGCGTGTTCTACCTCATTAAAATCAGGGTTCTGGAGCGGAGATGTAGCAAGTATTTAGGTGTCGGAGCGGTGCAACTCATAAAAGTAGTTGCTCCAGATCTCTGATTTTTGCAAACTGGATCCCATATCCAGATTTTTTTAATCCATGTCTGCTTCCAATATGAAGCATATGGACTCCTAATGGAGGTATCTCAACATCTTTCTTTTCTACGAGAACTGTTTGTTACTCAGTCGCTCAACCTCTTATTCAAATAGAGTAGTCAGGATAGAAGGAGAAGGTTAGGGTAGGAATAGTGGTTAGCTAATCGCTCACGCTACACCCAACTATTGAAGTTTCAGAAAGAGTGTGAGGGAATTTTTAGACATCGCAAACAATCATGCCTTCGAACAGAAATCGATCGAAAAAATGCTGTTCATCCTGGGACTCGGACCCGTGAAGTCTGGCATGGAAGTCCACAACGCTAACCGTTGCGCCATAGGACCTGACAGATCCGGATATATATCCAGATTAGATGGTTGTTAATATTATTTTTACGATATTTGAAGAAAACGTTTTATTGTATTTTCTACACACAAAAATTCAAAATTAATTTACTCAAATCCATGCGATTTTTGCTTCGTTATATCAATATCATAGGTCAGTCTTGGGGAACCTGCGGCTTTTTGACTGTTCTGACAATTCTGCAAATATTTGTAAATTCGTAAATTCCTGATATTTTGGATGTCGAAATCATTGAAAAACTTAAAAAAAGGTCCCACGCTGGTATTTTTTGGAAATCCGCAAATTTCTAGGCTTTACAAATGAAATTATTTCTGGCCAAAGATTCCCAAGTCAATTCCCTGTCAAAGTTTACTGCGGCTTTATACTGAATCAGATAAATGAATGTGTCCTTTAGAGAAAATAGGTTCCCCACCGCTGTCATAGGTAATCCAATTTCGTATTTGAATGTGGCTTCTATTGAAACAATGTTTACCTGACTTACTCTAGATGTATTAATTAGTCAATTAAAACTTACCAGTCGGTAACTAGTTCGTTATCTTTATTACTCTAGCACAGTGTCTGCCAAACTTTTTTACTTCGCGGCACAAAGGTGAATGGGATTTGTTCCACGGCACACCAAATAAAAAATCTTTAAAAATGGAAATCTATAAAATGTGTCGAGTCGACTACTATATATGTACGTATAAGCGAACGTGACAAAATATTTATTTGAATACGTAGATGTTGAATTGATTTAAAATTGAAATGAATACAATTTTTGAGACGTCTTCATACGCGGTACACCTGAGACTTCTTGCGGCACACTAGTGTGCCGCGGCATACAGTTTGGCAGACACTGCCCTAGCATAATACATATTCACAGCCTAGATAACGCGTTTCGTACGCTGGCGCCCCTAACACCGGGAAATCTAGGTTAGTAGTGAACTTTCGTTTATTATTCGTATTAATGTTGTTATTATTTTAATGCGGAATTATCATGCATGCATGTTGAATTGTGCATCATGATTCAGACTACTCGCAAACGTGGTCACGTGGCTTCAGTGATGACCGCAGCCGATGCAGTCAGCCTTCCCCCACTTTGCGTGGCCGCGAAAACCTCTTTAGCGGATCAAACTATTGCGCGCAGGTGTTATGAACATTTTATTTTTAAAAAATATCTACATAATTACTGAAAATGTATATTATCCTTTATAACTCCTATCTCGAGCTGGACTCGACATTTTTTTTTTTTAAATTTACTGATTTTTTTAAATAATACAAGTTTTTTTTCTCTACAAATATTACCAATACGCAGTGTGCGCAAGATAAATATTGCTATACTGAAACATTAAAAATGTTTTTTTATTATAATTATACGGTAATAAATTTATTAAAGACGAATTATTAAGGTGTATACATATTTCAATTAAATACTGCAAAGGGTTAATATTTTTACTTCCAGCCTATTTTGTATTGTATACGCGAAAAATTCTTTTCTGTGTGAAAAAATCTTTTGAACAGTGTTTTCTGTTTATTTCGGCTAATTTCCATTTGTTACATATTCTTTCCTAGCACTATTCTTATATCTAATCGAAAAAAGAAAGATTGAGCAACTCGATAACAAGCAGTTCTCAAAAAAAAAAACTTTTGGATAAACTTCATTTGAAGTCTGAAACATATTAAAAGTGGACTTGGTTGGAAAAAAATAAGTCATTCTACTCTTTCATGCACTTTATTTAATTCATATTTAAGTTAGCAAAAAGCCCTATATTACTCTTTGTTTTGGAATATTGTTTTGTGTGGAACAATTGGTTTTTTGAAAATAGTTCCGGCTTAAACCGGTTGGCCGGCCATTTTAAAATAAAAATCGGTTAGTTGCTTTGGAGTTTAGACGTTTAATTGGATGCCCTAGTTGTGAATTAACTTCATTCCCCAGTGCGTAAACGCGAAAGTTCTCAACACCTGCAACTAGAGAATGGCTATATCAGTAAGTTGCGTGCATAATCTCGGTTTGATTGGTGTAATTTATATATTATTAAACGTTAATAAAATAATATTATTTCGATATTACGAGTCAAGTAAAATAATATTTAATTTTCTTCTTATGAAACATTGTAACGGTGTCATGCGATTGCTGTTTTTCAACGGAAAAAAACACCAGTGACGATAACGTCCGACAGAGAAACTGTCCGCGTAATTTTCTTTTTTCAGAATGCCTTTTTCTTGTATATTTCACATAGTACAACACAACAATTGAGTGAACCATATTAAAAACTATTCTCGATTAAAAATGAATACAATGTGTATGTCTTACTGCTTGCTTTGTGTTGGATTCGTCGATATTTATTACATTGAGCTTAAGATACTCTTACGTATAAAAATACTAAGATTTTTTAAACAATATCTATTTTATCACTCCGCAGTCAGTAAAACAATGTATATACGCGAATAATAGATCATTTTATCTAAAATAATTACAAAATTTTCAGCCCCAGGTTTATAAATCAAATAATTAATAAAAAAAACACACACGTATATGTAAGCCAAACAACTCCGAAGTAGAAAAGTATCGTACCACGAATTTCGTTTAATAAACATTTATACGGTTAAATTCCAATAAAACTCTCCGCAAGTTATTTGTTTACTCTCTCTTCCTGCAATTGGCGAAGTAACGTTAAAGAGAAAAAAGCTGATATGTGGTACAATTCTAATTGGTCTCTTCGCGAGTCATTTGTTTTTTCACTTTTCCTGCTGTTTGGCCATGTTGTATTGGAGCGGTCGTTCTGTCTTTCGCAAACGACCTGTGCTATATAAAGTAGAAACGGCATTACATGTTAGGTTATGTTGAATAGAAAGAGAGCGAGAATGACGACATGACGTTAATATTTTTTAGGTTATGTGAAATGTTAGATGACAATATTAAAACACAACAACTGCGTGATTGCGCGCGCACAGCAGTGGAGAGTTACTGGCAACACTATGATTGCACGTGTGATTATTTTTATGTTTGTGAATAATGCAACAACGTCTGTATAGTCAATATGCACATTGTATAAGTGCATACTTGTACTGTTAACAGATCTATAATAATTACATATGTATTACATCATTTTTGGTCGAAAAATCTTTGTTAATTTTCATATAATTGAATACCTCACGTATTTTTTTTATTGTTCCGAGAAACACTAAAGTAAATTTATAAATTGTTGTACTATATTTTGCCATACAAATTAGGATGTTAGACAAGATGTATTGTGTATCTCTTCTAAGTCAGTATATTATACATAACTACGTTAGGATGTATTAGTTTAAATATAATTCTGATGAGAGCATAAGCTGAAATAGCTTCGTATATGGTTACTAAATAATATTTGTTGTACTAAAATACTTTGATATTTTCTTACCTTAATTCCTCACGTCCTGCGATTATTGAGTAATGGTACCTACATCTATCTACAAGCTTTGATATTTTGTAATGTATGAATGCAAAACGTGCACACAGAATTATTAAAGCCAATTGCATAAGATGGATCGTCTTTCATACCGGTTGTGCGTATTTACGATAATCATTGCAATCAATCGACCAATCATCGTAGACATGCAGACATTCAACAACATGTCGCGTATCACATTTCCAAGACAAGTCTTTAGGTTTGATGCAAATTATGTGCAGTTTTGCGGTGTGTGCGCAGTTTGTTTTGTTACACAATGTTCTATGATAAATTCCAGATGTTTTTCTAAACTTTTGTTGGTGTTATAAGGCGATAAGCAAGCTTGCTTTTGGATTATTCCTCCATTTTGTCTCAATCTTGCCTCTTTGGATGTCAGTTCTTCAAACCGAGCCAGTTGAATTATATTTATTGCTTGTTTAAGATTGACCTTAACGATGTTGGTATGACTTGGAAAGAAGTGTCTGCTTAATTTTAATTCTAGTGGTTCAGAAAAATCAGAGATCAGGTTTGAGAAAACTACGGCATGTCGCGTATTTTCCGAAAACGTTTACTTTTCTGACTTGCTTGAACACATTTTTAAAATATTAACTGTCTTTCCAACTATTTATTGCTTCTTTCTTCTTCTTTGGCCACGTTCGCTCTCTGTGTGGAGTATATGGCCGCCACGCGGCACCTCCATATTTCCCTGTCTTCCGCCAATTGCTTTGCTTCCTCCCATGACACGCCAGCATTCCTCAGTTCCGCCGAGTACATCCTATGGATAGTACCCGACGGACGTCCGGGGCGCCGGAATCCCACCGGTCGAAAGAAGAGGCAGGCAGGATTGAGGCTTTCCGGAGGCATCCGCAGCACGTGACCCAGCCAGTTCCAACGTCCCTCCATAACCACTGACGTGACAGGACGCTGTCTTGTACGCTCCCTTATCTCTGCCTTATCTTATTTTTTATTGCTGGTGATACCAAAATATGAATTTGAAGAATGTGGTGATATTACTTATTCAGTGAAATTTAGTCATTTTATGTTTGGTCCGGCTGCCATTCTGCTCATATTAGGACGTAGTTTTTTCGCATTTTGCGCAGTTTTAAATATGTTTTTTTTTCCAAATCTTAAAACCAAGTCACGTGTTAAATATTGGTGTGCTATGCTACAAGAAATAATAAAATGAATATCGATTCGTATAGTATAATATTTGGGAGAGTTGAATTTACTTACAATGTTAATTAATAATATCACTGAATTAGCAAATTTTGAATGTATAGTTTAATTGCAACATAGTTTTATATCGTGCAATGTCAACGACATGTAGAGTAGTTTCAACACTGTTTGCATATTTAGAAACACGAGGGACATTTGGAAAATTCGCAGCTCCATTATATGATATTATGAAATAATATATTTTCTTTTCGATGTCTATATTTAACGCGGAAACATCTGGACAATAAAATGTATGTAATTAGCTGAATGGCAAATACCGATGAATATCGTTTTTGAATGAAAATACAGTATGGTGAAAAAAAATACCTTTTGAACCAAGTCGTTTACTATTAATATTTTAAAGTGGACACAGTTTTTGCTTTTAGTCGCTTCATATATCGTCACTTTGAAGAAGTTGGTAAGTAACAAAGTATACAAAGAGATTCTTTGGTAAAAAATCTTTGTCTAGAATAACAAAGTTTGTCAAAAAAAAAGCAATAATTTTTCGGATAATAATGTTAATGCAATTGTCCTTGTCTATTAATTTTGAACTTTTATTTGTGTCAGATCGGCATTATTGCACATTTAAATTATCTATGTCAGTGCTTTCCAACCTGGGGTCCGCGAAAAGTTTCATTTTTTCAACATTCTTTGTGATAAAATATGAACATGTGAAATAATTTTTTTCGGGGGTCCGCAGATTATTGTTTTCAGATTTAGGGGTCCGTGGCATGAAAAAGGTTGGGAAGCACTGATCTATGTAACATAAAATACCGATTGTAGAAACTTTATCCCAAAACTTGAATTTTTTTCATTTCCCCTTTACTCAGAACTATCAAACTGTTACTTACAACTTCTACCAGAACAATGACGATATTATGAAAAATGCACCTATATTTTGAAATATTAATTATCTATGTATATAATAAACATAATCGATTTTAGACGCTTTATCTTAAAAGCTGAAATTATTCATTTGCTGTTTACTCAGTACTATGAATCTGTTACTTACTAACTTATGCCAGAACAGAGACGATATTCTTATGCAGTAAAGAACCTATATTTTGACATTTTAATTATCTATGTAACATACAGTATTCATTTTAGAAGTTTTATATTAAAAGTTGAAATTATTTAATTGCTGTTTACTCAGAAGTCAGAACTTTGAATCTGTTACATAAAAACTTCTGTCAGAACATTGGCGATATTATGCAGTATGCAACGGACACGTTTGTATAGTCGCGAACTTTTGCGAATGACCCTCGAACCAAGACAACGGTCCACATTTAAGTGTTTTTTTTTAATATAGTTTCTCATGACTCTAAAAAAGAGTCACATCTGTTTATTGGCTAACCTTGTAGTCTGACGGTGACATAATACACGTTTATAGACCCGGCTATTAATTTTAGCTTACACATCTGTGATACGCATCTTCTCTGGCTATCTGAAATGCTGCAACTTCATTATTTTATTACAAGAAGAATTGTATTTTAGTTTCTCAAGAGAATCTTGTTTGCCTGTTTTCATTTTCTATAAATTTAAGGTGACACAGTAAGAAGAAGATTATTAAATATATACATTTTTTTATATCGACCCATAATCGGCAAATGAACTTTCGCACAAAATTCGGTAGATTTCGTTTTAATCCAATAATTTTTCATAGGCCTAAGGCGTCAGTGACAATTTTTTTTAGAGCGTTATCTCATTCGCTTGATCCGTTTTAGAGTTTTGACTTGTTATCGTTTGTTCCACGTGAACCCGGTTGAACAACACTGATTTAAAGCAGGGTTTTTTTAGATTTGGGGAGCCACATGCAAATTTCCAGGATTCAAAATCCTCGGAAGAGCTAAAAAAAGGTCCCACGTTGGTTTTTTGGGCAAATCAGCAAATTCATGGGAAGAGCAAAATTCATAAAAAATCCTTTCAAAGAAGACAAAACAACGGTAAGGGGGCCACATACAAATAAGGACACTTGCTCAAAAGGAGCCACGGGTCCAAAAAGGTAGAGAAACACTGATCTATAGAACTGAAACAAGTCGGAAAACTTTTATATAATATCTGAATAGGCATTGAACGTATATAACTATTTATTAACCGCACTCAAAGATATTGTTTCGAAGTTATTACGAGAGTAATTAAAAAAAACCTTCTGTAAAATTTACATTTAAATCGTTGGTTACGATTTTCTATTTCGAGTTGAAATCAAAAATGTTTTAGAATTCTGGGTTAATTTTACAATACATTTAAACTACATTAACACTTCGCTTTGGCCCTTTAGATACGTCTTAAAGGATGGCCTTCCAAACCTTGTGTGGGAGTTGACCCACGCCATCCGCGCAGTAAAAATATTCCATCTAGGGCAGATTCTTAATCTTGCACGGTTTTTGTCGGAATACATCTTATCATAGCTTCAAGTTTTGTTTTTTCTTACTTATAACATTTTTATGTGGACCAGGGTTTCTCAACCGGGGTACACAGCATGTTCCAAGGGGGCCATATAAAAAAATGTTTTTTTAGGGGAGCCACGGGCACCCGATGAATATAAATTGCACTTTTTGTATTCGAACAAGGCATTCAACCTCTCCTCCTTATCCTCTTTAGATCAACATAATTTTAATACAAATATATTAGCAAAAGAACTGTAAATAATTTGATGTTCTAATAAAAAAATAATTAACAGTTTCAAAAAGTCCATTAAAAAAAAACGGAAATTCAAAAAATCGCATGTGCTTTTGGTGGCCGTTTCTGTCCCCGCGGCTGATGACTTACTGAAGTCTGTGCCCTTCTTAACCAAATATGAGTGAAAGCAACGATATTCAGATAGAAAAAGGATGAATAGTGGGATCAAAAGACAACAGTGTTTACTGTGACCATATGGTCACACTCGTCCTTAGAGGGTTAAGCTTAAGAATGTATTCAACGATATACAGCAAGTAATGTAATAACTCTTATATGTATACTATTTTTATACAGTTTTTATTCATATAAAAACTGTGACTTTGAACTTTGAAATTGATCATGGTCTCCCGCACTTATTGTGTGTGTGTGTGTGTGTTTTTTTTTATCACGTGTTGATATTCGCTATAATTGTATGTATCTTATATAATTTATTAAAACTTTATTTCAAGGTTCGCTTTATGTTATTCATCTTCGTTGGCACGTCACGTTTGAATTATATTTATTCAACCATACTGAAGCATACAAATCCAGGCTTATACCTGTTAAAATTCTCCAGAGAGATTACGCCACAAGATATAATGATATGCCAAAAATGTCACATTGTAGTCAGGCCCTCGAAAGGTGTTGCTGAGCCCACATTATTTTATTTGTCTCTGTGAATTCGCGTAGGGGTTACTGTTAATCGGTTTTGTATTTTAATTACTTTTTTTTTTAAACTCATTTTACATTTGTATACGCCGCAAATCAAGCCAAAGGTTAATAAAAAATAAAATTGCTTACAGACCTTTTTTTACTTAATTTAATAATCATATATTTTACAACATTTGTTCCCATTGTTTAGCATAAAGATTTTGAATTAGGATGTTAGAGTGAATAACATGATGCATTGTGTATCTCTTCGGAGCCAGTATATATATAGCTGAGAAAAATGTAAGTTTAATCATAGTTCTGACGATGGCGAAAGCCCAAATAGCTATCAATTAATAAATATATAAACTGTAGAACTAAATACATTGCTATTTTTACCCTATTATAATGGAGCTCTACCAAGTAAATGACAAGTCAATAAATAATAGTATAAAGATATTGTAGTCGTTCAACTTCAAACAAAGCTCGACGAAAGTACTAGTTGTTAACTCATTTATCGTTCTCTCTCTAGTTCTGTGATCAATATTTTATAATATATCGACTTTGGAAAGGAAAAAGGACGTAACCCACACATATTAAATTTTACAGGAGGCGCAAAAAACGTCTTTTGATGATTTTGAGCCGTATGCAAATTATGAATTATACACAACCTTGAAGTGCACGAAAACTTCTAAATTGACATAATCTATTATTAATTAAAGAAATTGTCTAGGAAAAAACCTTTATTTCAGTCTTTTTTCTTGGTTTAAATTTTTTACAGGGTCATCTTTTTAAATTTTAAAAGCTAAATATAGATACTAATTCGGCATTTCAAGCTTGCATTCTTTTGATAGAACGTGTATCAAGTTTGATTCATTGTGATTATCGAAAAAAACCTGTTTTGAAACCCTTGAGTTACGTCCTTTTTCCTTTCCACAGTCGATATGAGAAGATTAAAACGACACCCATGATTTTGTTCACAAAGTTTATTAATGCAGGCAGTGTCTTTTCAATTTTGTAAATTTCGCCTGATATGACCAAAAGAATCGAATTCCATCAGCTGATGTGCAACTTCTGAGTCATGTGGTATTTATTTTGATTCTATATTATACTAAGTAATTTAGTTGAGCATATTTGGATAACTAGTCATTTCCGTCCGTTTTTTTGTCATTTTTAATATCACGCGATTGTGCCATATACTATTGTACGTTCCCACGAATCACCTCTTAATTAATTGCAATTTATTTAAACAAGACATCCGGATCGTTAAGGCAATAGTTGCGAATAAAACATTGCCATCTTCTAAATATAATGTTAGTATTAATAAGACCAGTGTGATGTGTAACCAAACCTGTCATGACTCTGGTAGGACCTTTACCAGCGCGGGACAGATCATCGAGAGGGTAGACAGCTTCAGATACCTCGGCGTACATATCCCCAAAGACGGTAGTACAGAAAAGGAGCTCGCCATTCGTTTAGGAATGGCTGGAGCCACATTCAACTCAATGCGGACTGTTAGGACACACAGTTGTACTAGATTAAAACCAAATGCCACTTATTCAACGCTTGCATTCTGCCGGTACTGCTTTACGTTTGCGAATCATGGCACCTGACGTAGTCTCAGAAAAACCGTATACTGAGCTTCGAGAACAGATGCTTGCGACGGATAATAGGGGTGAGGTGGTTTGATTTTGTGAGGAATTCGGAGATAAGGGAGCGTACAAGACAGCGTCCCGTCACGTCAGTGGTTATGGAGAGACATTGGAACTGGCTGGGTCACGTGCTGCAGATGCCTCCGGAAAGCCTCAATCCTGCCTGCCTTTTCTTTCGACCGGTGGGATTCCGGCGTCCCGGACGTCCGCCGGGTACTCGTAGGATATACTCGGTGGAACTGAGGGATGCTAACATGTCATGGGAGGAAGCAAAGCAATTGGCGGAAGACAGGGAAATATGGAGGTGCCGCGTGGCGGCCATATGCTACACACAGAGAGCGAACATTTCCAAAGAAGAAGAAATATTATAATAATACTTCTATATTGTTCGTTGCTTTGCTTTACAAATATGATTTTGTTTTAATCATCGATTGATTGCTTTACTGTCAAAAGTTTCTAATTAGTAATCGTTCCTGGAGGCGACTGAGTGTCATATTGGGGTTTGGTCCCGTTGTAGATTCAAAAGTTCCAATGCCGAAGAGCTAGAGGTCTGCACGGGACGAAATTTTACAAAATTACCCGGTCCGTGCCCGAAAGACTCAGGCCCGACCCGACCCAGGCCCCAGTCCAATACCACACTTGTTACCCGAAACCCAGATTTATAATCCTCAGCCCGAAAAAGACCCATTTTTTTACAAATTTACAAAGATTTACTATTTTCTATAGAACTGGTAATAATTAAAATCATCATGGCTGACTTATGACACGAACATAGTCTAAAACATTTTTCTGAAGAAATAAATTCCGTACCCGGGCCCGACCCAAGCCCAAATCTCAATTGCGTTTACCCAAATCTCAACCCGAACTCGGCCCAAGGGCCCGTGCAGACCTCTACGAAGAGCCAACATTAATTCTAAAGAATTAATGAAAATTGTATGCTAGTTTCCTGGAATTCCTGACCAACTTACCGCTTGGGTGAAATCCCAACAACCTTCATCTAACGACATAGATGGATGTGATGTTTTAATTTCACCGTATGTACCCCATATCAAATTCTAAAAACTTAGCGAAAAGTGAGCGCCTAGCTAACTAAACTAACAGTGCTTTTCTTACCATCCGATAATTAGGGACAGACGAACAACAGTCTCCGAATATAGCTAAAAAAAAAACAGAATATTTCCTTCAATTGTTTGTATTACAGTGCAGTTTTTAATTTTAAGCATCACTATCTCACTGTGGCGATGTATGTATGTATATATATACATAATAAGATTATAATGATCCTGATTAATATATTTTTTGCTTTGTTTATACACTTGAAAAACCACTGAAGTTGACCCACGAAGCACATGACAGATGACAAAGATAGCCTCGCTTTAAATTTGCTCTGGACCTTGGGCCAACTGTGAATAATTAAACCTTGCAGCGTTTGTCGAACTGTCGCATGTTTTTTCTCAATTCTGTAATGCTCCAGTGTTTTTAATTTGAATTTTTAAATACGATATATTCACAAAATGTGAACAAACTACAGTGGAACCCCTATGGAACACTAATCCGAATTACGCGCTGGCTTGAAATATTCGCCGCAAATCCCCCAATTGAACGGTCGCATTCCATTGTCGTTGCTACGAGACGGCCGTATGTGCGGTGCATTCAATCAAATGTTGGCTAGCGTCTGTTTTTTCAACACGTGCCATGCTATACACGCATATCCAGCGACTGTATGTGTGCTGGCTTTGCGCGCGCTTTGCATTTTATCACTTTGTAACTAAATATTTCGTCCATATTTTTTGCGGAAAAACCAAAATCCCTAATTTTGTATGAGTTTCATTCACCCCTCCAATTACACTACTCCGAATTACACAGTCCCGACTTTAGTGTAAATAGGGGTTTTACTCTTCTCTCAATTGTTTTTAAAACAAACATAGATTATCAATTTTGTTGCTAATATGTTTTTTTTTCTTTCCTTTCAGGTATGTTGAAAATGAATTATATGGCTACAACTACAACACACCCTAATCAATCTTGCGGTAAGAATACAATGAAACAACTGTGTATTATATCTTATATTATTTCGACTCAAATAATAATGTTATTTATTAAATACATTATTATTTTATGCAAAGTGTTACCGATTTTCAAAAGTGACCCATTCGAAAACAACGCTTGATTTTCCCGTAGAAGGACATATCTTTTTTGTATTACGATGCGATGCCTTCATCCACCCAGAACTGCTTTCCCATTTGTTAATTGTATCCGACAGTATCCAGTGGAGTAGTAAATGTTATGTACAGTTTCTTTAAGTCTCGTACCGTCCCCGTCATGGTCGAAACGTTGCATCGAAAAGTAACGTTGTCAGTTATTCATACCAAAATGTTAATGGTTTGTCGTCGTATTCAACAAAAAAATTCATTCAAGTCTCTTTAAAAACATAAAGTGAACGAATTTGATAATATTTATTTATTGTTAAAAATTAAAATTATTATGACATAACAGCTGACGCCAATTCGCCATGTACTTGACAAATATAATGGGACAAAATATAAAATAAAACTACATAATACATCAAAATCAACATACAAAATCAATAAATAACATAGTAAATTTCAACAAACAGTTCACAAATATTATCACTAAAAATGTCCACTTCTCTAGGCAATAAGTTGATCAATCGAACGGCCCTTGGAACTGGTGACTCATACCTCCTAACCCTAAGCGAGGTATAAGTTTTTAGAAAAAAAAGTTTTTGCTCATAGTTTCGCCCACGTAAGAATAAATTGGGAGCATGTAAATAAATAGTCATGAGAATTTCAGTATTATTACCTCGGTCCCGAAGGAGAAGAGAAAAATGCTTTAAGCTTGAAAACGATCTTCGAGCTTCAAGAGAGTGAAATGATAACATTCCTAAAAGAAAAGATAATTCCTAAGATAATATTATCACTAGATTGTATATGCGTACATTGCAATAGTCATAATCTGCTTAAACAATTCCATATTTAATTTTATATACATAGTCGATGTTCAAAAAATATTTCATATTGTTATGAAGAAAACAACTGTTTTCCGATGTACAGTAGGACGGTGTAGGTTGCAGCAGAGGGGTGGGCTAAAAGGGGCTCGAAGGAGCTCGCGCAATCCCTTGTTAAATTTGACTTATTCTAATTAATGAAAACAATATTATCATATATATGCGTTATATAATGTATAAATATGAATTATAATTAAATTTTAGAACGCAGTCGTGTTATTGACATAAGTATACAACATTTACGAAGACTTGAGTGTAACGTTTGAAACATGGAATTGGAGCGAAATTAATATAAACTATTTACGTGTCAATCTTGGAAATCTTCACTCTTGCAATCTAATTAATGTAGGTTAACCGTTTGAATACCGCGCAAATAAATCATTAATATGTCCCAGAGATGCTGCGTGTTTTTGAGAAAAATAATTTTGCCTAATATACACTCGAATTTGATATTTTAAAAACCTATATTGACTCAGTATAGATAGCACTACACATATTCATCAAAATATTGCTTATATTCTATTAGAATACCAAATATTTGATTTTTTAAATGTCTTGGACATCCGTGTTCGCTTGTATATGTTCCGGACACCTGTGTCCGCTTGGTATTCAAGTGGTTAATATATTTTTCAACGTTTGATATTAATTTAATTACGGTACATTGCACATTGTTATATAATATACTTACTATAATAGTAAAATTTGAAAGGTTTAATAATTATTGATGTGTGAAAAAAATGATTGATGAGTGATGAAAAAATCCAATCCTCAATTTTAAATAATGCGAGACCCTTGTTAACGCATTGGCAACCCACCGCTGGGTTGCAGCAGATTCAAGTGCATTGTTAAGCAGAGAACCGTAAGTGACGATTTATAAATTTTATATAAAAAAAAAATCTCGTAATTAGCTCGTAAAAAGAAAGTTCAATTGGTCTAATATTACGATCTACATTTAAGGTATTATTTTTACGAATTTATTACGAGAGGGAGTAGAATATTATTTTTTTGTTACCTGACCATTTCTGTATAATTTATAAATAGTGGCTTGCGTTGTTCTGCCAATTACGGGTCGATAAGTATCTTTATTTTCCTATCATTCCTCCCTTGAAGTATACCCATTCGAATCGCAATGATTCCAGGTCTCCCCAATCGATGCTTTGGCTATATCTGGCTTCGTCCCAGTGTATCGCGTGCTCGCACCTCACTTTCCAGACGACCAGAGTGACTTTTTGTGTTAAATCACATCAATCAAAATGACGTGGGACCGTACGGGTTGAAAGGAAAAGTGTGTTGTGTCAATATGACGGAGAGTTTAGTTTGGGTTTCCTGGTCAACGCTGATAACAGCCGCTCCTTCAAATTGCGGTGATGTCATTGTGGTCATCATCGTCATAGATGGGCGCACTGGCTATATCAGCAGTGGAAGTGGAAAATGTCGATGAACCGCGCGGGGCTCTTTTAAAATTTAATAAGTCATAGATCAGGCATGCCCATACCTTGGCCCGCGGACCACATGTGGCCCTGTTGAAGGTTTCTTGTGGCCCTTTCGAGGATTTCAAATTTCCATACAAATTTTTGTCTAGGTGTCGTATTCCGCCGCCAGACGTTGATTTGTAGTAATGTAAATTTTTAAAGACCCAGAAAAAGGATAGAACTATACATTTACAAATCCAAATATTTTGTTGATTACTAAGTAATTATTCGGGTTCGATTCCCAGTACTAACAGTATTTTATCGATCGAATTCTGTTCGAAGGTAATGGTGTTTGTGATGTCCAAAAATTTTCTCCCACGCTTCCGATCATTCATAACTGAGGTTGGCGAGAGCGATAAGTTAACCAGTAGCCTTATCCTTCTATCCCTACTAATCTCTTTGGAAAAGAGAGGTTAAGCGACTGAGTAACAAACTGTTCTCGTAGACAAAAGTAAGGTGTTTGTTGATTATTAATATAAACAATATAATAATATTATTTACGTTTAAAATATTTATGTGTGGCCGCCCCATCAGAGACATGCAATATTTTATTTGGCCAACCAAGTGATCTCAGTTGGGCATCCCTGATCTACATACTAATAAAGGGGTCTGTAATGTTCGACATATTTTTTTTATTATTTAGTTTTTACGGTTAGTACAACGTAAACGTAAGAATTGCGACTATCTTCATTGTTGTTAGTGTTGTTACAGTCGATCATTTATGATGTATTCGACAGATAAATGATGCCTTAATAAATGCAATGCAAATTTGTTTGGTGTCGCTTTGTACCCCATCGTTCCTTGATCATATTTTCGACGTTTCAGTACTCATTTAAGTATTAATTAGTGTCTAGTTCATAATATGTTTTAAGAATAGCCCGCTGCACAAATGTAATGAAGCGAGCGAGTCTAATTACAATGTTATCAATTTTAATGTTTTTATCGTAAATATGTTATTTCCTTTAAAAACTATTGATTCACGTTCTGCGGTGATTGTAAATTGTATTTTAGTGAGACATCAATCACTTAACACTATACGCAGTATCAACTTTGTACAGCTTTCAAATATTTTCCATTGTATTCTCGTCGAAAACCACTATCACAGTGTTAAAACGCATTAATCTTTGCAATATTTTGAGAATCAAAAGTGACTAACTCTATAGCAGCGTCGATACCAGTTTTGCTGGCTTAATATTTTGTTTTATTATTATTTCGCGTTCAAGTGTCATGTTCTATTATTCTGTCTGACCGTTTCTAGTAGGGAGTGTAAAACCGGATGCATATATAAATACCGGTATTTCATGTGCAAAACCGGTATTACTAAAAAATTACGACCAATTGCGATCGCAATACAGGGTAAACAAATTAAAATCAGTATTTAGACATTTATTATAAAATACCACCGATAAAAATGTATAATAATCACTAACTGCTATTTTTATAAATAATTTATGGGATTTTAAAATGATTGAAAACCTCATCAATTCTGAAACCTGTTAATATTGATAGATACGGTAAAAAAGTATCAAAGTATTTCGTTCTAAAATTTTGTTAAAATCAGTTTATAGCTATTTTGGCCTTGCCCATCGTCAGAATTAGTACTATATAAACTGATTTTAAAAAATGTAGACATAAAAACTTTGATATTTTTTACCGTTTTACAATGGAGTTCTACCAAGTAAATGCCATTTCAATCAATAATATTGATAGATCTCTTGGTAGAAAAAAAATCTTTTTAATCATCGTAAATTTAACCTTCGGATGTCTATGGGGTGCAGTCGTATTGCAAAATTCTTCTCATTTCAACCATTCGCTAAATTTATTTTACCTTTAATATCTAGCTGATATTTATTGTAATCTACATTGGTTTCTCTATCAATGCTATGCAAATATTACGCAAATTTGTCTGGGGCCACTTTGTACCCCCGCCGGTCCTCGATCCTATTTTCGACGTTCGTTACACGAGTGTTAAAATGTGTTCAAAATACGTTTAAAATTTAATTTTAATTTCAATAACAGAAAACCGCTATTTTGACATTTTTTCATTCGTTATTTCTGTATTAAAAAAACATCATAAATACCGGAATAATAGTTTCGGTAATACCGGTATTTGAATCCCTAGTTTGTGGTATTGAACACGTTGCATGAAACTTTTACGCGCCAGTTTCGATTGCACTGTCTAATTAATTTCCGATTCCTGTTAATCAGGTTTCGGAATAGTTTTTTTCTCAGCGATTTGAATGTCAAGTTTGTTGTGGGGAAATCTTCGCTACGTTTTTTCGCCATTCGCTCGCCCGATGTTAAATTGAATTGTCATCCTTTCGATTGAGACGTTAAAAAAACATCGTGGCTGTGCTCGCGAGCAGAGTCATGTGGATATTTATAGTAACTAATTGTTTTATTGATATTTCGTGATGTTTGTTCAACAGATGCGGTACGTAACGTATACTCAAATGTTTTTTAATTAATGGAACAAAAATTATATTTGTACAATACGAACTGATCGTTGCTTCTTTTTCCACGCACGATCTCTTCTCTTGTATTTGTGTGATACGAAATATCTACCAGTGTGCTTGCTGATAGCGATTGTAAATTTCTCTAAAGACAGTCTTCATCGAGTAGTTAAATTGTCAAATATTGTTGAGGCACCAGGCCATCATCAGATCCAGGGCATCACTTTCGTTTCGCTTACATACATTTACACTATCATGTCATCTTTAGTCAGCCTAGCGTAGAATGGCAATACTATGGACTCTTGTTGTTTGAATACACATCATTAAATTTATTTATTGATTTGGAATTTAATAGATAGAACTCCATTATAATAGGGTAAAAATATCAACGTATTTTAGTTCTACAGTTTTTTTTATATTTTATGCGTTGATAGCTATTTCGGCTTTCGACTTAAAGAGTTCTCTTTCTCTTTTTTGACGTTTATTTTGAGACATTTAAAGATATAACGAGCAATTTGATGCCCGAAATAAAAAAAAATATACAATTTAATTTTATAACTTTGCTACTCCACGTGTTGTGTTACAAATTGTGCCACGTGCTTTCCTTCTTTAAGAAACATCATTAGATGAAATTTCGCAATGTTTACGAATTAACTTACAATTGATTCTAAGTTATAAATAACAAAATGACGGTCGCTGTTTTTTTTCTATAGTACGCAGGGAAGGTAAAATAAACATCGATAATATCGCCTGCGTGGTCGAGTGGTCAACGTCGTTGGCTTCGGTTACGGAGGTGACGGGTTCAAATCCCTGTACGGACAGTTTTATAGATTGATTTTTCAATTGATTTATGAAATTTTGTTAGAAGGCACGGATGTATATGATGTGTTAAATTCCCCCCTCCCATTTATTTATTTATTAGCGAGAGCGATTAGATGACAACTTATCTTGTCCTAGCCTTATCCTTTTATTCATACTCTCTTTGGAAAATAGAGAGGTTGAGCAACTGAGCAACAAGCAGTTCTTGTAGAAACACTTCTGTTGAGGTAAACTTCACTCGGAGTCCACATGCTCCACATTGGGAGCGGACATGGTAAATATTTGAAATACAAATTAATTGATTATATATTTTTTTAAATCATGCCCTCTCATAGTGGAGCATGTATGGGCTCTCAATTGTTTCGGCAAAAACTGCTTGTTACGCAGGTGATCAACCTCTCTTTTTCTCATACAGAGTAGGGATGTAATGATAGAGCTAGGACAGGGCTAGTGACTTAGCTAATAGCTTCGGACGGTTAATCTTTTAAAAAAATCAACAATGGTGAACCGCCTGTCCTATTTAAAAAGCTGTATACCAATGATTTATTTATATTAAAAAAAAATTTTAGAAGTAACATACATCGTTTTTTTTTTTGTTTTCTTATTATGTATAATAGAGTTCTACTAAGTAAATGCCAATTCAATAAATTGAATTCATATTAGTGACGAATTGACTAAAAACAAAACATATTTAACCTTTTACGCGCAGCGCTGCAAACGAAATTGCGGTTGTCTATTTTTTTTCATATGTCAAATCCAATTTCCCTTATGATATGTTTATGTTTATTACGAGAAAGATCGAAGTGAATTCCTCAATACGCCAGCTGCGGAAGGCTTATTAAATTTTTATGAAATCCATTGTCGAAGAATTTTCTTTCACCGGAGGGATATTTCTTAGACATACATTAATGTGACCTCCATTAACGGCAGGAAATGCACCCGCCGCAATATTGCATTTTCTTTAATAAATTTCCTATACCGTCTCAATTCATTTCAACATCACATATTAAGAGGAAATATTTCAGACTCTTTTATTTTCTTTTTCCTATTTTCTATTGAGAGACTAACCTAGTTTATTTTTATACAGCTGAATGACGTTATGCATTTTAACATACGTATGCGATCATTACATTCGGATCTGAATGTATATTTGAAATATAGATTTGGTAATTAAATATAATATAATATAGTTTGCCTAATTAGTAGACTCGCCGGACCCGTGGCACAGCGGTCAACGTCGTTGGCTTCCGTGATGTATCTCACGGGTTCAAGTCCTACTACGAACAGCATTTTTCAATCGATTAATCGATTTCTGTTCGAAAGATTGAGTATTTATGTGATATTTTAAAAAATCTTTGGCGAAAATAGCGGGGCGTAGCGAAAGCGATTGGTCAACCACTAGTCCTACCCTAGCTCTATCCTTCTATCCCCTACTCTATCCGAAAAAGAGAAGTCGAGCAAATAGTAACGAGCAGTTTTCGTATGTATTTTTTTGTAGAGGTACATTTGCTAGGATGCCATATGATCCACATTTGGAGCGAACATAAAATAAAAATAAGTTGTAGGCTATTGGAAAATCTTACTGATGACTTATATCATTAACAATTAATTTTATTTATATCATACTGCAATATAAGTTTCAAGAAAGATTAGAAAAGGTTATACGTATTTCCAGTCACCATTGATTTTTCATACGGAAACTCGTTTAATCATCTGTTCATTCTATTTTTATATTGATTGAATTGGCATTTGGTAGAACTTCATTGTAATAATTTGAAAAAAAATAGCAAATTATTTAGTTCTACAATTATGTATAGTTTTTTATTTAGTGGATTGCTATTTCGGACCATGTCTTCATCAGAACTATTTCTGATTCGTATACGCCGAAATATTAGCTATCAACCAAATAAAAAAATATAAATATTTGTAGTACAAAATACTTTACTATTTTTCACATCATTCTGAATTTTATTTGTTACCATTTGTCGCGTTGACAAATTATATCGTATCTACCTTTTAGGCAAGTGCGAGACATCTTCTAGGTTACGTTTTGTAAATATATTATTAATCGTACCTTTACCAAAATACCGTTTCACTCTGTGTGTTAAGGTCACGCTAGTCTACTATTCTTTTTCATCTTTTGCATTTATTATTTTTATCATTGATTAGTTTTAAATTATATAATATTGCCAAATCAAAACGGGTCACTAGTTGTTAACTTCATACATGATCAAACATGATACGACATCAAAGTTAAATTTAGTTATGTGTGTCTCGTCTATGAAGATAAGTAGCACAATAAAATGATTTCATTATATTTAAATATGTGTATTTTTAATGATAAACACATCATCGGATTAGTCATCACAAGATTGACTGATGTCACCAAATCGTTTATTTATTTAATATAGCGGCTTTCCGATTATACTATATACGCTATCAGCACGTTAATGCCAAATTAAACGTTTTTTTAATTCTAGAGTAGCGGAATATTCTTAATTTTAGTAGTTTATACAACGGTTTTTTAAATTTTATACGGCAAGTCCACTAAACTTACGCGCATGGAAATAATAAATGAATAACAAATTAAATCCATTTGTCAGATGTATCGAATACTATGTATTTGTGCATGCAATTCGTCATATTAAAATTGGTTTTAATCAAGTCAGAATTACATACATGGTTTTGAGAAAAACGTGTTTTCAATTTTGAATGTGCCGTTATAACAACAATTCATATATGCGTATTCTATCGATGTAGATTAGTGCCATCATGCCCAACTGCACTCTATCATTCTTGCTAATTAACCCGTAACATGCCACCCTAAAAAATCACGTTCCCTGCCATGATGGCATCTCAGTTTCACTGTTTATTGGCAGTATTTAAACCTAAGTTAGAAGCTAAAAAATAATTTAAAAAAATTATATATGCTAGAATGTCTAAAATGATAAATACTTATTGACAATATTAACACATTGCTTACGGCTATATTTACAAAAAAAAACTGACTTGCGGCGGGTGATAAATAATCGAGACAAAGGGAGTTTAGAGAAGAGCTCCGCACTAAGCAATCGACCTCAATTACGTCAGTAAACTTCAAACTGTGAGGTGCGTATCAACAAAACGAACTTTTTTTTAAATAAATATAATAATATATAATGGAAAAAATATATTTAGACGATGTGATTTAACTGTTTTCATAATATACAGTAAAACTTTTTATTATAAACATCTTAGACTTGGTGACCCATAACAATTTTTTTTGATACAATTAATATTTGGAGAATATATTTTTGAACATTTTAAAAAATCCTAGCAGGTGTCCCATTCTGAGCATGGTGCACTCTGAGATCGGGCCAAGCCACAACATCTACGAGATTAGTTTAAGAAAGTGAAGTGATTAGTAGAACCATCTGAACAATGGCAGCCTATTCTTAACACTCAAGACCCCGGCCCCGCACTAACGCGGAAATGGTCGTTATCCGTTAAATCCCGGCCCCACGCTAGCGCGGGTTTACACACGTGGGCGTGTAATCAGTATCCGTTAAGGCAAAACTAATTTATTTCGGGTTTTTGTTTTTTTTATGCTACTCAAGAGGGTTTGTTGCGTATGTGTATTTTTTTGTGTCGATTTACTTTATTATTTATGATTGAAAATGACTTTTGAAATAAGATATGTTTTGCTTAAGAATTCTTAAAATTAAAATATTTTACGAGTTGACTTTTACTTTTATTAGACTTAAAAAACATACTGCTGTTCGTTTTATATTTTGTAATATTATTTAAATAAATTTTAGTACATTTGTGTTGGTCGAAGACAACACATTCTCGTTTCTGTGATCGCGATATATTTTCTGCTCTTGTTTTATTGCATTCAGAGTTTAAAAATTTTAAAAAATGTTTGTGTTGTATAAGTAATGTGATTAAAGAGGTAATTTAAAAAAATATTTCAATTTTTGCATTTTTTTCTTTAAAAATATTTTTTGTCTATGAAAAATCGAAAAGAAAGTGTCGTTTTTTACTTATTTTTGCTATGCTAATCATTTTTTTTGTGTTCGCCAAGTTAAACTCATCGGCAAAAATAAATTTTAAACGTTTTTTATTGTAACTTGCTAAATATTGGTTTGGCTTGCAAGACGATGGGTGAATGCGTCATACATGCCATACATGAAAATTTAATTGATTTATTGCGTAATTTATAAGTAAAAGTGACAGTGTTGTTAATATATAGTTTTAATCTTATGTATTTTGAAAAATGATTTCGTTAAAAAAGCACATAATACGTCAATGCAAACAAATGTTACACAGTTTGAGATTTTCTGGATGCCGTAAAAATCAAACTATTAAGTGTCATAATTTATTGGTTCGCATGGTTATGGGCATTTACTTTAATTACGCGTGTCAAATTTTTATTATTTTCGGTTCTTTTCAATGATGTCATCGTCAGTTAAATAATGCATTTTTATCGCGTCACATACTCGTTCACAAGACCATTCATAGTCCCAAAAACTAATCACAAAGACCGTAAAAACAAATCGCAAACTTGCTTGCAAAAATCTAAATAGTAAATAAATTCAAATACACATTACAATATGACACAAATACGGTTTAAAAATCTCTATTGTCTCAAAAACAAATGGCAAAAGTTCACAAATTATTTAGTATAATAGAGTAAAATAAACTTCATATACGATTACACAATAAAGCTCGTTAGTATATGTAACACGGTTTAACAAGCAAAACTTTTTAACGGTTTAACTGCAAAAAAATAGCTTGACGCGGAGAATATTGTTAGGTACTGCGCTACCTAAGAATGACGATTCTAGCATCGTTTTCATTTACATATTTAATCGTGTTATTGAACCAACAAAGACTCGATAATCGAAGTTTTGCCTTTGGCGACATTTTCCAATCACACATTAAAGTAAATATGTCAAGAAATAAGGTGTTTGACATGCGTTTTTATATATGGAAATCAAACGCACAAATTTGTGCACACCGTCACAACAGAACATTTCTGAAATGCACAAATTTGTGCACACCGTCGCCAATGTGTTAAGAGAAATATTGAATGATTTAATGGCTCAACTATTTACGATTGCATCATGGGCATGGAGGTGCTAAGTCAACCCGCTCCCATTGAAATTCCAGCGCAAAGAAACCCCATAAACGTTCACATGGCTTCAGTTGCAATTAGTTTTCGCCTGGATCATATTTCTATTAAAAATATTCGGCAAGTTAAGTTACTATAGGGGCTAAATTAAAATAAAACTATATATAGCATAGTGTATGACAAATGCGCGATTAATTCCAACTTAAAACTATTCTTTGATCAAAGAAATAAGGGTCGAATACATTTCATATTATATAATAGATTAAAATATCTTAAATGATTTTCTAGACACGTGATGGCAAAAAAAAAATAATTTAGAGCCTAATCTTAAAACTACTCACCATTCAAATCTGTGGGCATTCTCATGGGCTAATCCTTTTCGCCAGCAATGGCTTTAAACTCAATGGTACATTTATTTCTCATATAAACACGAAACATTCATTTACTAAGCGCCAGTTCAAGTTCATCCGTGCACTTGAACGCCTGAAGATGCCGAAAGGCGAAAACCGATTCGTTAGTGACTAAATTTATAATTTAGAGCATTTATTCTAAAAGTGATCTATTTGGACCACTAGTGGTCGATTTAGACTTGCAAGGGGTCTATGGCATTATTTAAAATGAACATTATAAGGCTTCTTCCACCGCGGCACACCTGAGACTCTTCTTGCAGACACTGGGTTAACTTATCGCTCTCGCTGCGTCCCGCTTTAGGGATCGGATAGGGGGTGATTGGGAGGGCATTTTAGATATCACAGACATCCGTATCTTAGAACCGGAATACACTGATTGATTGAAATATTACACTGCCCGAAGTGGGATGTATAAAAACTAGTAAAAATAATTGTTTTAGTATTTACTTAATGATTTTCGTGATCGTTAAATGGCTATTTTTTCTACGAGTCATGTTCGAAAAAGTGCATTGCGCTGTGCGGTTAATCAATATAGTGCATAATACAGACGGAAAATGTTTTGCCGAGTGGAACGTGCTGAAGTTCATAAAAGCTCCACTAATAATTATAATTGACACCGAAAGCTTTCTCTGGGGCGTTAACAGAAACTGGCAGGGAATGCGCAGTTGACGCAAACTTGAGAATACGGGAGGCTTGTTCTACGACACACAGATTGGCGTAGCACTTTCGAGAGTCCTGTCTAGGGTTAAGTGCGCCCTTAATTGAATTTTTTCATTACGATGATAGCTTAATACCTGGCTGCCGACTTTATTATCAATATTTTTTTTATTTATTATATATCCACTGATGGTTCGATCATAACGAATATACACCAAACAAATATACCGTCATTTTAATGGCAGAAAGTGCTTAGTCAAACACAGGCTGTTTTGAACTATGAATGTAAATATATATATTATATATATATATGTTTAAATATGCTTTATCTTTTGAAAAAAAGCAAGTTCAAGTGTATTCTGTGTATTTTTACATATTATCAAGTCAATTCTGTTGAAAGTTTTTTTTGGCAAAACAATAATATAAATAACTTATCGCTTTTGAATATGTGGCTAGAATTCGTTAATCATTATCGAATTTTATAAAGTTGTTGGAACGATTTAATAGTTATATTGCATATCGACTGTGGAAAGGAAAAGGACGTACCGACCGTTTTTTTTAAAAACATCTTTTTTTTTCGATACTCATCATGCATATTACACGTTCTATCAAAAGGAGGTAAGCTGAAAATGCCGAATTAGTAAGTATACAAATTTGACTTTTAAGTTTGAAAGAAGAAGGGCATGTGGAAATAGAAATCAGAAAAAAAGACGTTAAAAACAGTTTAAATTAATATCAGATAACGTAAATTAAAAACCAGTTTATCAGTCTCTATGTCGCCTGTGTGGTCGAGTGATCAACGTGGTTGGCTTCGGCTACGGAGGTCACGGGTTCGAATCCCAGTACGGACAGTTTTATAAATTGATTTTTCAATCGATTTATAAATTTCTGTCCGAAGGCATGGATGTATGTGATGTCTTGAATTACCCCCCTCCCTCCCACCTATCCAATCCTATGAACGGGGCGCATCGACAGCGATTAGCTAATTACTTGTCCTGTCTTAGCCCTATCATTCTATTCTTACTCTCTTTGGAAAAAGAGAGGTTTAGCAATTGAGTAAAAAGCAGTACTCGTAGGAATACTTCTGTTGAGATAGACTCCATTAGGAGTCCATATGCTCCATATTGGGAGCGGACCTGGTAAAAAAAATGCGCTTAAAGGTTGTGTATATTTCATAATTTGCCTTTAGTCCAAAATCATCAAAAAACGTTTTTTGTGTCTCCTGTAAAATTTGTTGCGTGGGTTACGTTATTTTTCTTTTCCACAGTTTTTTTTATGTGATCGTAAATTAAAAATATCTCAAAACAGAGTTTTTACAATTAACGTCTTTTGCCAGTATACTGACGTTATTATGTTTCGAATATAAGGTACACTACTGGTGTTTGAAGTGGGAAAATCAGTGAGGGGTAATTCAAATATCATTTCTACGTTATTGTATTTTGCTACGACTGCTATGTATATTTCCGTGTTGGTTCTACGCCAGCCGTAGAACCGAGCGAAATGTGAATTGCATTCGGAATACTGAATTTTCCTCTACGTCTAGTTGATGTAATACAGATAGTAGGAGATTTCCGCGAGAACGCTATCGCTAATTAATTTATCGACTTACGTCAATCCGTTGATAAGAGCGCCATTAAATTAAAATAATTCTTAACGTGATCTCTAACATCTTAGCCTGGACAATACGTGCATTAGCTTTTTGATAAATTAATGTGCCATTTTGTATATTATTGAATTTTACATATAATAATTTTATTAAGCAAATTTCTTAAAAAATGAACTGTTAAATATACCATTTTTAAAAAAAACTTTTACGGTGCTCACTGTCAATAATTGGTGGAAAGGCATTATATTTAAAAAATAAAACACAATTTTGTATTAATTCCACTTTTATTTAATATTATCAAGACTGGTTTTGCCCATCACGAGCATTTTCAACTTAATTAATAATTAATACAATGCTAATAAAAATAAAATAAAACTATCAAGGGCGTAACAAACAATTGGTAATATAAATATCGATTTTGGAAAGGAAAAACGACGTAACGCACATATATCAAATTTTACAGGAGGCGCAAAAAACGTGTTTTGATGATTTTGGGCCATATGCAAATTATAAATTATACACAACCTTAAAGCGCAGGGAGACTTCTAAACTGGTGTTTAATTTACATAATCTAATATTAATTAAAGGAATTGTCCAGGAAAACCCTTTATTTCAGTCTTTTTTGTTGGTTTTAATTTTTTACGAGCTCATTTTTTTCAAAATTAAAAGCTAAATTTAGATACTAATTTTATACGGCATTTGCAGCTTGCATCCTTTTGATAGGACATGTATCAACTTTGATACATTTTGATTATCTAAAAAAACCTGTTTTGAAAAAACTGGGTGACGTTCTTTTTCCTTTCCACTGTCGATATGAAAGGAATATATTGGCTTAAAAACAAAATATGAATAAGTGTCCCTGAATTGACTTTAATTAAATGATTATTATCTCTTACAAATACATGATACTTAAATGCAATCACATCAAATAAATATTTAGTTTAGTTGTATCTAACAGTAAGTTTATAATATTACAATCACTTTAACAATGTAATAGCAATAAACGACAATTAAACTGCTTACGAGTATAGTGGGGAATGAGGATTCTGAAAAAGTATTTATCGAAACCATATCGATTCTTATACACAGAAAATAAATATAACAAACCTAGGTTAATGAAACGAGTATAGTAACTAAGACGCAAAAGAACTTATTTAACCATTTGTTATTACCAACAGTCGGTCATCAAAAGAAACGCATAAAAATGTTGATTTAGATTTACAAAAAAAGATAGGCAGAAAAGCACGTCTTGTCATTGTCATAATTTCAATGCATTTCCCAACGGTTGGATTATTTGTATAGCACAGAAAGGCAGATAGACAGACGCGATGTGGAAATCGCATTTTTTTTCTATTTCAGCATCGTAAACATTGAAAATTTCCATCTACATTTCAAACAAACAAAACACACGCATACCTTATACGTATAATTGTCAGTGAGAGACCGGCGACGTGAATAATTATTATTCCGCATGTCATTTTTATTATTTACGAACGTTGCAAGGTATTATTTACACAGCTAGCGCATTTTAAATAATGCAAGTCGTTCTGTATTTGTGGACACATTCCTGGGTTGGCATTATTTTTAAAATGACAAATGGCGAATTCATTATGTATATTTATTTAAAACGTCGCGTGCATTCTAGGGTATCCAATCCCGGAGCCTTTTTCCAATCCCGGGATTTCGGGATTGATTAATTTTCAATCCCAGGATTGGGATTTGCTCACCGAGGAATTTGAAATCCTCAATTTGGTATATTTTTTCCCCGGATTGTCTCACTCACTTGAACTTTTAGAAATGATTAAAAAGGAGTTTCTGTGACAATCCGGGAAAAAGTATACCACATCGAGAATTTCAAATTCCTCGGTGAGCTAAAAAAAAAAAACGAGTTCCTGTGACAATCTGAGAAAAAGTATACCAAATCGAGGATTTCAAATTCCTCGGAGAGCTAATCCCAATCTCGGGACCCGTGACATGATTTTTAAAATTTTTAAAACAATTTAAAATCAAATTTGACCCACTTGCAAAAAAGCTTCGCCATCCCTGCCTTAGTGCATTCTTTATTGTTAGTATTATTTTTAAGCAATATCAAAAAAATGGTCAGTCAATATTTATTACAAATAGACTCGTGCTTTTTCCTCATGTCATGCGGTGGAACGGCGTTCCGGCACCCTTTTCTCGGCATTTTTAATGTTTCAAATCAATATTCGCAAAATTTTACTTTTATTTTTCTTTGACAAATTAGATATTTGACGCCATCAAAGTTCCCCTTTAAATGTGACTGGTACTGAAACACTAGTATGCCAATGTCATAATACAATACAATAGCAGGTCCATAGACTTACTTTGTGACCAGAATCAAGGGTGTAATGTTTGATATATTGTTTTTAAATAGAGAGGTTGGTTAACAACCAGTCCTCGTAAAAAAAGCTTCTGTTAAAAAACCTTATGAGAAAACCATTTGCTCCACATTGGGACCAAACATGGGTTAAAGAAAAAGTCTTTCGTAAAAAGCTTGGCAACAAGCGAGTTCTGGCACCTTTTATGTTTTCACTGGATGGGGGGGGGTACCCACAGACGAAATATCTCGTAAAATTTTTCGTGCTCAACACTTTGAGCTATCTCGTCAATAATTAATTTAATTGATTATTGCTAATTATGTACCGGATCCCGGGATAGGAGTAGGGACACACAGGGCCGGTGCGAGGTTATTTGGCGCCCTTGGCAACGGTTATTGGCGCGCCCCCTTTTTAACAAATCGTCCCATTTTTTCGAAAAATTGTAAAAAAACAATTCGGAATCATTGGAAAAATATATTCCCAAGTCCGCTCCCAATGTGGAGCATATGACCTCCTGATGCCGGTATCTCAACAGAAGTTTTTATACGTGAACTGCTCGTTACTCATTCGCTCAACCTCTCTTTTTCGAATACCTATAGAATACGATACATAATTACAACGAACAAATAGAAACATCAAAATAAAATAAAATGTTCTATTATTTATGCGCCCCTAATGGTTTGCGCCCCAGGCGGTTGCCTAGTTCGCCTGTATGGTGGCGCCGCCCCTGGGGACACATACCTGTTTTAATTTTATGATTCTCTCGTGATATAATTTACAAGCGATATCAGCCGATAGCCGTCAATATTTAAACAACTAATCGCTGCTAGAAAATAAATAATAGATCCTTTTAAAAAACGTTACTGCGCATTGCGTAGTACAGCAGTACGCAATACTTTTCACTTGGCTGTTGATGCTATTAACCTCATTGCGTCACCGGTCATTTTATTTAATTTCAATAGGCTTATATGGCTGTGTGACAATCAAAAAAAAAATCAGAATTCACTACCGTATCCGCACTAGTAGGTGTTCACCTGTTTCACTTCTACAACAATTAAACATTGATATGCATCTCGTAAGCGGTTTTGTGCAAACGATGTTGCGCAACCGGCCGATTAAATTGTCAGCGTTATTCAATCATGACTGTGGGGATATGGGAGTATTTCCGAAGATTTTACAGATTTGGTATTGTAAATATAAATTTAGTCGAACATGGTTATTACGAGGAAGATATGATCGACTGAGGAATAAGCATTACTCGTTATGTCAGAGAATAAGTATTTTTAAATGCTTACAAATATTCCCATCAAATGAAGACATGAAGTATCTGGAGCGGTCACATGACAAAAAAGTCGCAATTCAATCAAAATACACAATTAGTGTTTATTTACACACCCGTTACACACATTATTTATTTCTGTCATATTTATTACAATTTCAACCATATGCGTAATTACTTTTTCAATGTTTTCGGCGAAAACACCGATTATGTACTAAGACACTTTCTAGTGTCATAATCCGATCCCGGCGGCATCGGTCTAGTTGACTGCCCGGTCGGATTTTTTTGCTTTGGGTCGAAAATGTTGTTTTTAAACGATCGACACATTAACAGTTTTAAGATAATTTTTGACGATATTTTTGCTCGGTATGTCCGAGAAGTAGCTCGTCATAAAAGTGAATACATGTAACGAGAAAACCACAAACTAAAATGTCAACGAATGTTTCCTTATTACATCCGAAATCTTGCTATTTCCAAGATCGTAATAACCCGAGTTCTAAGTATCTAGTCTGCGACAATTGCCTCTCTTTTGCTTTTTTCTTCTTTTTCTGGCGCCGCAGTCCAGGGTGAACTTTGTCCACCTCAGTTATTCTTTTCCATTTAACTCAATCATTCGCCTTCCTGTGTCAGTCGCTGACTTTCAGCACTCTGTCTTCCCTCAGGACTCAGGAGTATCTGTGGCAATTGCCGCTCCAAAAACTATCTGAGCGTCGTTTCCTCGTGTTGTACCCTTATCTCTCAGAACTGCTCTAGACATTGATTGGTTTCTAAGTGCAATTTAGAGCTAAACCAATGCACTCCTTGATTATTTAACAGTACGTTTTGTGATGTTATCTATACATGTTGAAATCTAAGAGTCATCGCTCATCAATAATATACTGCGCGTAGAAGACGACATAGGTAAAAGCCCTAAGACATTTTTTCAATGATATGATCGCATCTCGAAAATCTAATGATATTTCTTGACCAATCATCATGTAACGTAATTCTACGTTATCACACCAAATTATTGTTTATTATAGTGAATGTATCAATACAACAGCAGAATACAATCGTTTTCAATTAACTGGTCTTGTCTATTAATGAATTGTTTTTTTTACATTACAATAATCGAAAACAATCCGTGACTCTAGTTTATTATGGTATACCGGCATATCACAGACCACACCCACCTCGCTCGCCATTTAATTGAGGCGTAGCAAGGAACTCCTACAATATTTTAACCGTTTTTCCATTCTCCGCTGCATAATTGAAACGATTTTTTCTATTAAGTGAACTTCAAGTCGTAAAAATCAGATGGAATCCTGAGACTGTTATCACTAATCATGACGCAAACATAAGATTGTATATAGTTTGTTTACATCGCAGGTAATTATCCAGCGATAAGCAAGTAAACAGCGCGACCTGGCTTTTTATTTACATTGATTCGTTGGCTACGTATTTATTTTTCCTGTATTGAAAATTTTCCGTTCATTATATTGTTTGTTGTTTTAACGTCATTCGTCATTAACATAACAGTTGGTTTGTACACCGCGGCTTATCTTTTAATTGGCTTTTACACCTCCAGATGGAGTGATCTCGTCTGAATACAAAACAATCTGAACGCAGTACTAAATTACAGTACTCGGCCTAGTGAGCCGACGTGTTAAATGAACGAGCGAGTGCATAGAAAACGTTTATATTTCCTGTGTTGAGGGAATATTTCCACGTCGTTCGACTAGTATCGAGAGGAGAGTTCAATAGTGCGATAACGCAGAATCATATTATTGTTTTTAGAAAAGAAAAAAAACAATAGCTACTTCGTTATTATATTCATTTTCTTGTCCATATTAACACATTACTTACGGCTATATTTAAAAAAAAACTGACTTGCGGCGGGTGATAAATAATCGAGACAAAGGGAGTTTAGAGAAGAGCTCCGCACTAAGCAATCGACCTCAATTACGTCAGTAAACTTCAAACTGTGAGGTGCGTATCAACAAAACGAACTTTTTTTTAAATAAATATAATAATACTTATATAATGGAAAAAATATATTTAGACGATGTGATTTAACTGTTTTCATAATATACAGTAAAACTTTTTATTATAAACATCTTAGACTTGGTGACCCATAACCATTTTTTTTGATACAATTAATATTTGGAGAATATATTTTTGAACATTTTAAAAAATCCTAGCAGGTGTCCCATTCTGAGCATGGTGCACTCTGAGATCGGGCTTCAAGCCACAACATCTACGAGATTAGTTTAAGAAAGTGAAGTGATTAGTAGAACCATCTGAACAATGGCAGCCTATTCTTAACACTCAAGACCCCGGCCCCGCACTAACGCGGAAATGGTCGTTATCCGTTAAATCCCGGCCCCACGCTAGCGCGGGTTTACACACGTGGGCGTGTAATCAGTATCCGTTAAGGCAAAACTAATTTATTTCGGGTTTTTGTTTTTTTATGCTACTCAAGAGGGTTTGTTGCGTATGTGTATTTTTTTGTGTCGATTTACTTTATTATTTATGATTGAAAATGACTTTTGAAATAAGATATGTTTTGCTTAAGAATACTTAAAATTAAAATATTTTACGAGTTGACTTTTACTTTTATTAGACTTAAAAAACATACTGCTGTTCGTTTTATATTTTGTAATATTATTTAAATAAATTTTAGTACATTTGTGTTGGTCGAAGACAACACATTCTCGTTTCTGTGATCGCGATATATTTTCTGCTCTTGTTTTATTGCATTCAGAGTTTAAAATTTTTAAAAAATGTTTGTGTTGTATAAGTAATGTGATTAAAGAGGTAATTTAAAAAAATATTTCAATTTTTGCATTTTTTTCTTTAAAAATATTTTTTGTCTATGAAAAATCGAAAAGAAAGTGTCGTTTTTTACTTATTTTTGCTATGCTAATCATTTTTTTTGTGTTCGCCAAGTTAAACTCATCGGCAAAAATAAATTTTAAACGTTTTTTATTGTAACTTGCTAAATATTGGTTTGGCTTGCAAGACGATGGGTGAATGCGTCATACATGCCATACATGAAAATTTAATTGATTTATTGCGTAATTTATAAGTAAAAGTGACAGTGTTGTTAATATATAGTTTTAATCTTATGTATTTTGAAAAATGATTTCGTTAAAAAAGCACATAATACGTCAATGCAAACAAATGTTACACAGTTTGAGATTTTCTGGATGCCGTAAAAATCAAACTATTAAGTGTCATAATTTATTGGTTCGCATGGTTATGGGCATTTACTTTAATTACGCGTGTCAAATTTTTATTATTTTCGGTTCTTTTCAATGATGTCATCGTCAGTTAAATAATGCATTTTTATCGCGTCACATACTCGTTCACAAGACCATTCATAGTCCCAAAAACTAATCACAAAGACCGTAAAAACAAATCGCAAACTTGCTTGCAAAAATCTAAATAGTAAATAAATTCAAATACACATTACAATATGACACAAATACGGTTTAAAAATCTCTATTGTCTCAAAAACAAATGGCAAAAGTTCACAAATTATTTAGTATAATAGAGTAAAATAAACTTCATATACGATTACACAATAAAGCTCGTTAGTATATGTAACACGGTTTAACAAGCAAAACTTAACGGTTTAACTGCAAAAAAATAGCTTGACGCGGAGAATATTGTTAGGTACTGCGCTACCTAAGAATGACGATTCTAGCATCGTTTTCATTTACATATTTAATCGTGTTATTGAACCAACAAAGACTCGATAATCGAAGTTTTGCCTTTGGCGACATTTTCCAATCACACATTAAAGTAAATATGTCAAGAAATAAGGTGTTTGACATGCGTTTTTATATATGGAAATCAAACGCACAAATTTGTGCACACCGTCGTCAATGTGTTAACTTATTTCGGGTCTTCAATTAATCTTCCAGTAGATCATCGTAGGGATTCATCGATTGACGTATTCTTTTGAAAACATCATTTTACGGCGGCTTTTGATGATGGAACGATATTAAATTGAACGGATTGTATTCAGAATATCGATTTTTTTCTATTACATGATATTCTTAAAAAAACAAACGTCAAAACAATAGTGACACGACATATTAAATGCAGATGGCGACTGGTCAATGACACTCAATTGGTATCACATTTGTATTATTGGCAAACCAAGATTACTGTCCCAGCCAATGTTCCCTCTAATTTTCCGAAGGTTATGTGCGCAAAACACATTGACTGTGCAACTTTGAAAGGAAATTTAAAAAAATGTGCGCCACATAACGGTATTTAGACCTATTTAACGAAATGGTTAATTATTTATAATGAAAATCAATTTATTCTGGTGGTGGTATAGCTGGTGTAACTTTTTTGCGCTCTGATAATTGCGTGTGCGCGCGCACACAACTCGTCGAGCGCACAACTTATAGGGAACACTGGTCCCAGCCCATCTTTATATCCTTACTCTCTGAAAACAAAGATGTTGGAAGAATCTTTAACAAGCGGTTAACGTAAAATAACTTTTTTTATATAATCCAGGGCCGTGGATTCGTCAAGAAATAAAACTACTCCGACCTCAGCTGGTGCTATTTTGACCATAGCGATTTGAATACACATTAAGTACTAGATGTTATAATTTTTTTTCTAGTCCGACTCCAGTTGAAACAGTCTGACTCCACACGCCTGATATAATCTCCATTTGTAGTTAATATGTATCACAAAAAGACCTTGTCTACGATTGTGTGTGAAGTACCTTTATTTTGCATTACCTTGTGTAATGGATAAAATATGCTCTATTTTATACGTGTATTTCGACACACGTCACTGCAATGGCATCGTATTGTGGAATCACACCTGTCATTTATTTATATGTAATGAAAACGAGGCTGGCAGCGGATTTCATGTCTATATAGACGACGGCTATTGTCACCGCGTTAGGAATGCTATTCAATTGCTGCTCCCACCGGCCGTCAACGAGTGCATTCAGTACCGATCTCAATATAGGCCATTCTATTGTTGGAGATCGACTGGGCCCAGTGTTGTGTCACAGATATTGACGGATGTATTATTGTGATGTGAGGACGTCAGGACGACGAGGTGTTTTTTTTTCTCAATTTGATTCGTAAATACTCGGTGTGCGACTTGCGCTTTTTCATATATTCTGAAAGAATTGTATTATTTTGGCGGAATCAATTTTTCAGCGGGCTTATTAAATTATAATGATTGAGGGCCTACAATCACAGGGTATTTATTATGTTTCGATTTTAGCTTAGTTTTGGCAATGCCATAATCATATTTATTAGTGTCACAAAGCTAAGCATTTTGTACAAATAACCGTTGACACGATACGGTTGGGTATTCCAGTGGGTATATGTAGGCATTTCCATGGGTTAATCCATTTCGCCAGCAATGGTTTTATATAGTGATACATTTATTTCTTGTATTAATACGTCAGTTCAAGTTAATCCGTGCATTTAAACGCCTGAAGATGCCGAAAAGCGAAACCCAGGTCGTTAGTGACAAAACTTTTGTGAATGTACATAATTTGAACGATTCAAATTAATCACTTTTAAGGTGTTCACTGTCAATACTTGGTGGAATGGCATTATAATAAAAATAATAAAAGATTTTTAGTACTTTTTTCACATAAAATTTATTTGACCAGAACCGGTTTCGCTCATCGCGAGCATTATCATCTGATCTGATCAAATGATCAGTTAATAATGCTCGCGATGAGCGAAACCGGTCCTGATCTAATAAATTTTATGTGGGAAAAAGTACTAAAAATCTTTTATTATTTTGATTCAAATTAACTTAAAGTAACGTTACAAAAGTAGAAAAATGTATATCATGGAGACGTGAAATCAAAATTTCACTTTATCTGTAATATATTGTATATATAAAATATATATACATATCATACGTTTCAACGGCAGCGTCCGAGTGATGGCTTGGTAACCTCTGATCTACTGTACAAGTACTACGGAAGTGTTATCAATCGAATTAAAACCGGCCTTCCAACTTTTAGCTCGTTATTTTCTCGCAAATTGAACCTGCGAGTCGAGCATTAATTGAATCATCTCGCAATTGTGTCTATAGCAAAACTGCATTGCAAAGTAAATAATAATAGGCAATTTAGTTATTCTGCAACGTGACTACTTCGAATTCAGAGTTATGTGACGATAGCATTTTTTTTTCAAAACCTTATTTTTGATTGATTCTTCGGTAGCTTTGTGGAAGTTTATTTTGAATATAAAAATAAATTTGATAACTCTGTTATTACATCGTTATATAGCGGTATCTATCGCCTCACATGTCAAGACTGCCAAGTAGCATATGTAGGGTAGACAGACGTCAATACTTGGTGGAAAGGCATTATACTCCAAAATAATCATTTGTACAAATTCCACTTGTATTTAATAAGATTATGACCGGTTGGCAGATTAATTTATAATGTTCAATTGATCAATTGAAACCGGTCCTGATACTTTAAAATAAAAATGAAACATTCGTAAATAATACTTTAAATAAGATAGGCGACTCGCCATTGTTGAATTGATTGCCATTGAGATTTGCCGTACCGAATACATATTAGTAATTAATACTATCAATGTTTGTAACTCATCCCTTCCCTGCGTCCAATAAAGATGGAAAAATCCTAACTCAGTTTATTCGCAAACCTTGCGATTTTTTGTCTGATGATGGTTCTTAATTAAATATACAAATAAGGTGTCACAATTTGTAACACAGCAAGTGGATTAAAAAAGTTGTCATTTTTTATTATTAACAAATTAATCAGTCAGCTTCGACGAAATCGGTTTGTAAATTCTGTATATGTGCGAGCCGAACACTCCAACATTACTCGACGGCTGCCCCAGACGAGATATCTTATAAACAGAGTTTACAATCCGACTTTGTCGAAGCTAACAGATTAATTTATTAATACAAAAAATACAAATTGTTCGTGCTCAACACGCCAGAGACGAGTTATCTCGTCAATAACGAATTAAAGTAATAATTACAAATTATAGCCGGCGCGCTAGGTAAATACGTACTTTTTTCTACGGCAGCTAAAAGGTTAAAAATAATTGAAAGGTAAAGTGAATTCGCTAGACTGTGAATATGTATGCACTGGAATAGAATTGACTCGCTCGAATCCAATCTTTGATGCACGCCGGTGGAAGTGTCACCCGGCGAAGCCTTTCAATTTCTAACTCGTTTTGAAATTTAAATCAGCGCTTGAACTCCGGCAGACGACGGCAAACACTCTTGCCCGGCTGACTGTTATACTAATTTAAAAAAAAATAGTTATCTGCTATATCAACGGAGGAATACTTAATGAACTTCCTCATATAGTCAACGAGTGGTAATGTTAGTTTCATATCTTATAAAACTAGACTTTATCTGCAAGTGGCCAATAATTGAAGATGGCTAATAATAGTAGGTTTTACCCTACCTCCACCTCCGCAGTGGATAGTTAAACACATATATATATACACACAGAATTTCTATTCTATAATCTAAATGAGGAGGATGGAAGCTCATTGTTGTAATTCGTTTTTTTTTGTCGTGTTCGTCAATGTAAACCACGGTTTCCTAATTTATTATGTTAATACACAAAAGCAACATGTCCTCTGCAGAGCATACAAAAACTGGATAACCTTCAACTGAACGGAATGATGCTATGTGCTCATCTTAAACCAGTTACACACAACATTTTCATCATCGCTTTACACATCTTTAAATTTAATTATGGAGTTGCAAAAATCATTCTGGAGGATTTTTTTTTCTTTCACTTTAATTCCATCTAGTAAGGCGGGTAAGAGCTTCAACTTGAATCATATCTGGCGAGGAAGTCATTTAGAAAATTTGGGTCATTTAAATATCGACTGTGAAAAGGAAAAAGGACGTAACCCATAGTTTTTTCAAAACATCTCTTTTTCGATAATCACAATGTATCAAACTTGATACAGGTTCTATCAAAAGGATGCAAGCTGCAAATGCCGATTTAGTGTCTAAATTTAGCTTTTAAAATTAAAAAAGATGACCTTGTAAAAAGTTAAAACCAAGAAAAAATACTAAAATAAAGGTTTTTCCTAGACAATTTCTTTAATTCATATTAGAATATGTTAATTAAACACCAGTTTAGAAGTCTCCGTGCACTTCAAGGTTATGTATAATTCATAATTTATAAATGGCACAAATCATCAAAATACGTTTTTTGCTCCTCCTGTAAAATTTGATATGTGTGGTTTACGTCCTTTTTCCTTTCCACAGTCGATATACAGACAGGTTATCTGCATACAAATAAAAACGTTACATCACATTTGCTAACACAAATAAAAGACAATGTTAAAATACTTGAAACAGATTCCGAGTGCTTTTTGCAACTCGGTGATTCAATTACTCGTCAATCTGAATATGTTTCTCAAAGAAGCGTAACACGTGTCACAGCTTAAGAAATAACAGTACTATCATTTTTAATTTCCACAATATTGCTGTCCATCGAATATATTGTATGACACTCATTTGTTCAATCTCTCATTGTCGAAGAGTCGGTATAGAAGGATATAGCTAGGCAGGACTAGTTGTTAGCTAATCGCTCTTGTTACGACCCGTTTTTTGGGATCGAATGAGTGGGAAGAGATCTTAAATATCACACATACTTCTACGCATTTTACATAAATTGGGAAGAGTCAGATAAGACGTAAATTTAATTTCTAAAAAAATATTAGATTTTTTAAAACGAGCTTTGAAGTATATTTCGAGAAATATTCATTATCTCAAAAGGATTACTCTTCGATGTAATATAGTCGACAAAGATTAGTTAGATTACTCGCGGGCCGTGGGTTGTACAACACTGTCTTAAACGAATAATAATAACACACGATCGGTCTTTTGGAGGTCGAGCCAATATTTGCGAAATTGTCGCGTATTTACAAAAGCGTCGTGACTTGTCACTAGGGCTCGCAATAACGAAAATCCAATTTTTTTTCTTGACCCGAAAGACTCGATATTCTACTATATAAATCTGAATGAAATAGCTTCATACTTCTTAATATTTTTTTTGAAAAATCTTCTTGAATGGAATACTAACACTTAAATCAGAAACTTAAAGTATGCCAACTGATGAACACAATGTACAGCTTCTCTTCTCCCAGTAGGCATTCCAAATATTCCAGTATCGAATATCGTTAAAAACCAGGACTTCGAACCGTTTTTTTTTCGTTCCGGTTCAAGTAAAAAAAAAAAAAGTATATCGATATCCAAAAGCCCAGGAATTTACTGATGTGCACCTAAATATCTCCGTGACTCGTTTTTTTTAAGCTCACTGAAGAATTTGAAAATCTCAAAATCCTATAGTGATTTACCGATTTGCCCAAAATACAAGCGCGGACCGAAAAAAAAACCGATATTTTTTTCGGTTCGGTTCCGGTTTTTGGTTCCGTTCCGGTTCGAAGCCCTGAAAAAACTTCAATGTATATATTTTTTTAATATTTCTGGCGTGGCGTTTTGATTATGAACTGTCTTGAGCAAGTATTATGGTCGAATTTGTTAATTCTGTTATTCTACCGATTTTACTACAAATTGTATCACTTTTTTTGTCTCTTCTACTGAGAAAAAATTACAGTTTGTTTTTTAATACAGTAAAAATTGCTTCTAATTCCCAACTAATCAATTACAAGATGCATGTTGGGGTTTTTACCATTCTACTGGACACATGGATGGGTTTGGATACTTCTCACAATCGGGGGCATCGCAAAGTTATCACATTTAATTTTTCATCAATAATACGAAGTTACCTCCTAAATCATCGAGAGTATTGTATTGTTTAAAAAAACAAAATAGATTTTATCAAGATGTAATGCGACGCCGAGTGTCACCTTTTGCTTACTCTGTGGTTTAAGATGCATACATAATGTGAATATTCGGATATACAAATAACAAAAAAAGAGTCGAACAGTAGTGATTTTCGCCAGTTCGTCGGGAAAAATGTTCAAGAAAAGCCGTCGAAAATACCATTTATTTATCGTACTATTTTAATTTAGTGAATTTCACTTACATTTGGTTCAAAACGACCCGTCCGATCAATTATAAAACCCTCCCTCCATCTTCAATGTTTGATAGGTTTCCAAATTACTAAATTCATCTCACTACAATTGGGCCTTCGAGAGGTGGAGTGAGCCAACTAGTTAAATGGTAAAACTTTTTAAAAGTACAATCACGTCTTTATTTGATGTTTTGATGGATTGCATATTTTTACTTTACGGAGATAACACTATTGCAATGTGTATTGGCTGAGATGACTTCATTTTTACGATACTTTAAGACGTGTAGAATATTACAACGCATCACTCACTTCACCTGTTATGGGCCCAATTTATTGTTGGTCCACAAAAATGTTATATTTTAAATCAAAAAATTATCGTCCATTTTGACTTGTATTTCATAATCCCGGGATTAACAAAACTGACAGGGTTTTCAATTCGTACTCGTGTCATTTATTCGCTCGATATGTCCACATACATAGATCGGTTGGTTGCATTGCAACAGGTGCAACACGAGCACAGTATTGCAGAAATATGTACATTTATAATTATTACTCTTGTTGACTTAATTATTATTGACATCGAATCGATGCAATACTTCAAATATTGCAATGCACGACGGCACAGTTTGTACTCTGAAAAAATAAATAAATCACCTACGTGAAGACTTTGGAATGTTATATAAAAGAAAATACTCTGTAACATTGTTTGTATTGTATAAAGTCACAGCTATCTGTCTATATCTTGTAATATCTTATAGCAGCGTTTCCCAAATGATGGATCGCCAATTTCCTAAATTAAATCTGTATATTTACGATATCATTTCGTAATACCTCTCATCAATAAATTATTAGTACATTTGATTTCTATATAGGTTTATCAGAGAAAATTATTTGTATTATAACATATAAAGGCTATATGGACATAAATATACTGTTTTATTTTACCTATAGGCCGGTAGTATAGGCCATTAAAATATAACTGGGTCACGAAGGAGAAATATTAAAATAACTGGGTCGTGGGAGAAAACAATTTGGGAAACGCTATTTTTAATGGAAAAGTTGCATATGATTAAATAAAATTGTATCAATATTCACAGCAATAAAAATAGGGCTTAATCGATTTATGGATAACCTATCCAAAGGCTCTACAAACTGACTTGAAGCCAGTTCTTATACGACTTATCTAGAAGTTTCCCATAAGCCGTGCATTTGATCAACATCGAGATCAGTTATGTTTAACACAATTATCGCAACATTTACGTGGATGCAAAGTCACCTTAAAGTATAGGTTCCCAACATTTTTCGGGTGGCGACCCCTTTATATAAAAGCCATGTGACTGGCGACCCCCCCAGGAATTTGAAATCCTCGATTAACTTTTTGCCCAGATTGTCTCAGAAGCTTCTTTTTTTTTTTTAACTCACCGGGGAATTTCAAATTCTCGATTTGCTATGTTGTTAAAATCTAAAAAAAGTTGGCGACCCCCAGGAAGCCCTTCGCGTCCCCCAGGTTGGGAACCCGTGCCTTAAAGTAAATAGAAACCTTTTTTTGTAAAAAAAATTTTTTATTCAGTCCCTAAAAAGTACGTCTTTGCGAAATTCTGATGTTGTCTTACTAACTAAAGGGGGATTTTTTTTGAATAATTCTCTTTCTGACGTCCGTTCAGAATTTCGACTGTCACATTGTAAAAAATAATTTGCATAATACTACTTATAAACATCGAATGAAATCGATGCAGCGTATATACGATTCGGTCTTGTTGGTTATTATTTATTCATGATTTCACCTGTTGGCATAAATAAGAGAAAGCATTGCCTGTGTTCGTATACATGTAATACATACATGCGCAAATAATACATATTTGTGAAATTAATATATGGATGGAAAGCAATATCGATTCGAAGGGAACTGTTATAAATGCTTTACTTTTCGATACAACTTAACTAAAGTATGGTTTCACACGCATGATACTCTGGGCAGCGTTGTTGCACTAGGCGTTTTCAAAGAATTATCAAGAGTGATTCCGTGTGAGCGATGTTACCTTCAATCTGCTCGCGCGCGGCCGCGCAGCAGTTTTAAAATTTCCGCACACTCATTCTGGATTGGCGCGCACTCCAATACAACCATTAAAATAATATTAAAAAAAACTAAAATAACCTTAATTGGCAGAAATAAATTCGGAATTAAACTAGAGTTAAATTCTTATATATTACCAGAATAAAGTATTGATATAAATGTAGTATAAAATATGAGGGTTAGTTGTAAGCAACGACGTGAAATACTAGAAAATTTATAATAAGCGACTGATTATTTGTCTCATTCTGCTTATTTTATTAATTTGTGCTTGATTTTATTCAATGTAAAAAATATATAATGAGTTTTATTTAACACTATAATAAGTAAAAACTTATTATAAGTTATCAGATGTTTATATTTTTCATGCAAATGAAAACAAACAAAAAAACACTTTTTTTTTTAAAACCATATCCGCTCCCAATGTGGAGCATATAGACTCTTAATGGAGTTTATCTCAACAGATGTGTTTCTACGAGAACTGCTTGTTACTCAGTTGCTCAACCTCTCTTTTACTAAAGAGAGTAGGAATATAAGGATAGGGCTAGGACAGGACTAGTGGTTAGTTAAGTCTCGATATGCCCCGTTCATAGGATAGGATGGGTGGAAGGGGGGAATTCAAGACATCACATATATCCATGTCTTCGAACAGATATTCATAAATCGATTGAAAAATCTTTTTTTTTAAAACTGTCCGTACCGGGACTCGAACCCGGGACCTCCATAATCGAAGCCAACGATGTTGACCACACAGGCGGCACACTGCTCGCCTGCCTTTTATTATACTTGTTAATAATGGACTTTGAATGTCATTTTGTAAAGAAATATATATTTTAAAATTATACCATGTGACGAAACGTGCTAATCGCACATTCTGCTTCGCCTGCCTGCACCTGCACAATTCTGTGCTGCCCTGCGCTGCTTGGCTTGCATTTCAGCATACGCTTAGTATGTGCTGTTCTATGTAATCATGAAAAGGTAGAGCATTTACAAAACAGTGCCGAAATCCAATATGTACCTTTGATTTGTTCAAACATTCCGGTAGTGTAATTTGATCAGCCTCTGTATGACGAACGCTAGCGTACCCATTAATTATGATATTGATATTTGTCATGTGTAATGAATTACGATACGCGGCTCTGTCATATTATTATGTCTATAATCTAGTTGTGATTCATATTTTTAAAATAGTGCAAGATATTATTTTATTACGGTAAGCGATTTTTATTATATTTCTGACAATGTAACGATATCGAGCAGCACAAACGACACGAGTTATAAACAGAAAAAAGTGTGTACAATATGCTTACAGTGTGAAGGTAAAATCCAAATTCCTATAATACGCAACGAAATTTTTCATATTAACCGTTTGAATGGCGCACAATTAAATCATTAATATGTCCCAGAGATACTGCGTGTTTTTGAGAAAAATAATTTTGCCTAATATACACTCGAATTCGATATTTTAAAAACCTATATTGACTCGGTATAGATAGCACTACACATTTTCATCAAAATATTGCTTATATTCTATTAGAATACCACGTATTTGTTTTTTTAAATGTCTTGGACATCCGTGTTCGCTTGCATATGTTTCGGACCCCTGTGTCCGTTTGGTATTCAAGTGGTTAAATTAGGTACTTTAATCCAGATTCGGCTTAACGATATCATTATATATCGTTTGAACAGGAAGCTTATTACATTTGAATCGTTCAAATTATGTACACTCCCACAGATTTTGTCACTAACGACCCGGGTTTCGCCTTTCGGCATCTTCAGGCGTTCAAGTGCACGGATGAACTTGAACTGACGCTTAGTAAATGAGTGTTTCGTGTTTATATAATAAATAAATGTATCACTGAGTCTAAAGCCATTGCTGGCGAAAATGATAAGCTCATGGGAATACCAAAGCTATCAACTCACAAAATAAAAAAAAACTGTAGAACTAAATATGTTGATATTTTTACCCTATTATAATGGAGTTCTACCAAGTAAATGCCAAATCAATAAATAAAACTCTTAATATTATTTATCCTTGCTTATTTGAGAAGCATCTTCAAAAAAACTATCGTATAGTTATTTACGAATAAATAAAAATTGATTATACTAAAATTATTACAATATAATTAAATTTTTTTCTATGAAGAATAATTATTAAAAATAAACCTTCACAATTTAACTGCGTTGAATTAAGCTTCTACATTGACAAACAAATTCCTATTTATCAGACCATTTAAAACTCACAATAAACCACAAGTTCCGATCAATTAAATGAGGGACTGTACTCTTAAATAAATAACGTGCGGCCAACGTAAGCATGGTACTACAAAACACTCCTCGTAGATTGTATTATATTTCACGTGACTCATTAAATAACTATTAAACGTGTATGCAAATTCACTCTAATCGTTTTCTTTAACAACCTAGTGTTTTGTTTTTAAATTAACACTAGAACATCTGAATGTCCGAGTTTACAGTAAACAAATTCGCGATACACGTCATTCTGTATCTCTTCTGAATTATGGTCTTCCTACGCGTTATTTAAAAATTATATGACGTATTATTGTGTTTTAATGTATAATAGTTAAGTACTTTGATTATTTTTATAACTAATAATAAAATTATCTAACCGAAATGAATGTCGAGAGAATTATGAATCACCGTAAAAATATACAAATATGTATCGATAAAGCATTATTTTTTTCTACTAGTTTTGATATCGACATTACCAAGAAACAAAACAGTAACTTATTTTAAGTTATTTTGCGTGTGTAAATAAAAGAAATGTGATTTTGAATTCCCAGTAATTTGCGAAATTCGGGATCCCCGGTATTGGAGGTAGAGCTCGCTCTAACGATCAGGCGGGTCTGGGTTCAATTCCCCGTAAGGTCAGTGTCAAATTTGGATTTTTTTCCAAATTAAATTTGAAACGAGACGTGGTTGTTTTCGATGCAATTAATCAAGTTTATATCTTATGTTTTTTCAACTTTAAAATATTTGGCGCATTGACCATTAGAAATTATGTCTGAAAATAAAGTTTCTGGAGATGAATGTTTTTGAATGGGTAATGTTATTTTTTTTTTTCATATGCAAGTAACGTCTTTATGTCGTCATTTATGTTGGCTTTCTTTGGAGTCGAGATTTTTTCAGCAATGCGACCGGTCGTACGAGTGTTAATATTGTATCTTGGCCGTTTAAATTATACCATAGACAACGTCCCGCCGTCTGTTGACAGAGCGTCTTGTAGTATTTCTGTCAGACTTGCACGCATTTCGGCGAGAAAAAATCTAAAACCTGTTGCTTCAATAGTGCCTCGGTTTGGTGTTAACAGGTGAAAGTGTGCGAAACTACTGCTAGAGGTATTAAAAACAGCCGTTAATTGTTTTTTACGTCACAATAACTAATTTAACAAGTGAAAAAAATCCGGCAATAAATTTGTGTTCGCCGTGGCACATTGATAAAACTACACGAGTGTTCTTAATGAAACGAATTTAGGTAATGTGTTATGTATTATAATTATATTAATACACTCGACTCTGTTTTACACGGATATACGTTCCACAAAAAAACCATTTGAAACAAGTGATAGAATTCATAGAAAAATCGAAGATGGTTCTCTGAATCTAAAAAACCGTGTTATTTGAAAATCGTGTTAAAAAAGTTTGTAATGAAGACAATTAGTAAATTACACAAAATATTATTTTTAATCAAGAAAAAATAGTGCCATTCATCATTACTTGAATATAAAAATCATTTTCATCGCTCAAACTGTCTGATACGTCATTTGTGCTAAGATCTAATGAAGCCTTTTGTTTGTTATTACTGTCTTGTGTTATTAAAAAAAAATCGTTACATTAAGAAAAACACAATATTCCTTTGTACTTATTTCCGCTTTTATTTACCAATATCAGGACTGGTTTCGCTCATGGCGAGCATTATCAACCGATAGAAATAGAAATTGAAAAAAATCGTTATTCGCTTCTGTGTTTTTTGTTTCTGGTAATCGTGTTGCAACAAATAATTCGTGTAAAAATATACCTAGTATCTGTTAATTTTAGTGGTTAAACACGTTATTTCGTGCAGTGTGTGGCATTTTTTTTTTTATTATGAAATCATTTCACTTGGTTATTAGTAGGGCATTCAATCCCGGGATCCCGTCCAATTTTCTGATCCCGAAATCTCGGGATTTACATGGTCGCGATCTCGGAATTGAGAAATTTTGAGAAAATCCCGAAAATGTATAGGATTTTGAATTTGGAGATAATCTGAGGGAAAAGTATGGCCAATTGAGGATTTCAAATTCCTCGGTGAGCTAAAAAAAAAGCAGTTTCGGAGATAATCTGGGGGAAAAGTATAGCGAATCGAGAATTTCAAATTCCTCGGTGAGCAAAAAAAAAAAACGACTCATCAAAACTTTCAAATTATACACGATTTCACGTTGAGTGGCCAATCCCGGGTTCCCGGGATTGAAAATTAATCAATCCCGAAATCCCGGATTAGAAAAAGGCTCCGGGATTGGATACCCTAGTTCAGGGATGGCTAACCTTTTTCGCAAGTGGGTCAAATTTGATTTAAAAAAAATAAAAAATCATGTCGCGGGTCACATAGATTGAATAATTAAGGCTTAAAATAAAAAAAATCATTTCTAAAAGTTCAAGCGGGTTAGATAATTTCTCACGCGGGTCCCTTGTTCGCCATCCCTGCCCTAGTTATTAGTATTGTGAGGTAGGTGCAAATTCAACAATATATCGATAAACCTATGTAAATAGAAAACAATTAAAATCTCATTAAAATTAAAATTTAATTAAAATCTCCACGATATCAAAACATAAAATATTTTATTTTAGCATCAGCTAGCTACAAGTAATAATAAATCGATTTTTAAATTTGTCGCCGACGATAAAAAAAGCCATGGTGAATGAATTTACAACAGTGTATTAAAAAAACGAGTAGTCCTTTCATATATGTAGTCTTAGACTAAAAATACAAAAGTATATTAATAATCAAAAAAATAAGATAAGAAAACTATATACCTATTTTGTTTCGACTGAAGCGAAAATTTTCTTTGAGAGTAATATAAAATTAAATATGATAACTTTGTTGTACCACTGATTGTGTCAATAAAAGTCGGTGCTTGTCCTTTTCTCCTGGACGCAGAGAGAGGTAAGATACACATGTTGATAGTATTAATTATAAATTAATTAATTTCATTAGGTACGGTAAATCCCAATGGAAATAAATCTTATTTACTTATGCTTCCTTTTTATTAATAACTTCATAAATTTTCAAAAACTCCAAGCTATTCATTTTTAATCCTTTATTATTTACAGTATGTAGTATTTCAATATTTTTAATTTTATTAAAAAAAATATTTAATTTAATAAAAAAATCCTTGTATAAAAAATGGGCTTGAAGTGGTCTGGTAACAACTTAAATACATTTGAAGATGTGTCTCTAAAATAAATGATTTTACTCTAGTTATTTACCTCATTCGTTTGTACATTATCTTTGATTATATTACTGCCGAATCCATCGAAAAGATTCCTTTTGGAGGCTTATATCTGGGTACTATATGTTAATAGTATACAATAATTCTGACATCTTCAAGACTTAAAACTTAAATGCTCCCAACTTTTATCCACGCGGCCGAAACCATAAACTAATATTTGTTTTTCTTAAAAGTTGTTTTTCGCGCCGGTCATAAGAGTCTCCAGTTGCAAGGACTATTAGGCTGATCAATGCATTGTGGACATTTTCAGAAACATACTTTAATTTTTTTCTCATCTTTCTCTATTCATATCTAAAAATGTTACAGTGTTGATGTACTTACTGTCAAGTGTGACACATTGGTGTCAGCTGTAATGCCATGTAATTTAATTTCCATTTTTACAATAAACAATAACCACGAAAACTTTGTGAAATTCAACAAATTATCGACTGAATCTATCAGAAATATCTCCCAGTCCAAGTTTGTTAACCTCAAAACTTTATTTGCTGGCGTTAATTCAACAGTCCATAAATTTTGTCGATTTCTTGCATTTTTTAATAATATAATCATTTTATTCAAATGAATTTTAATTTGAAATTTATTCATCAGAAAAGTAAAAAAAAAAATCTGCCTTGTTTACAAATTTTTATCGATCGCAAAGGAATGAATAAATTGGAATGCGCTGGATCAAAAGTGCATATTTTGAATACCGAAAGCAAATTGTTTTATCACTTTTGCTGATTTGAATAATGGATTATTTTCTGAACTCACAGAAATGCCACAATCTTTATTATTTTTCAAAAAAAAATATTTTAAAAATGTAGCATGATAGTGTGATAAGAATTACAACTTTTGACCTCTGAATTATTCAACATACATAACTATTTATAAAATGAAGTTCTCCTTGAAAACATTAAACAGATACAGCAAATCAATTACATAAATATTGCCACTGTATTTGTAGGTGACATTGCGGCATCCTCGAATGTGTTTTTTTTTTTTTTTTAGTAAACTAGGTAGTTACTAACATAAAATTAAAATTGATAACTCTGTCATTATAGCAAGGTCAAAAAACACTGTTTTAGTTGTAGATTTTTTTTATTCTTTTTAGTTTTCAGATAAACTATAAAATATCGATTCGAAAAAGTAAAACGCGTTTCGCAATCAGTGGAATTACAAAGTTATAAAATTAAATTTTATGCTAAAAATGAATTTCCACAAAGTTAACTGTATGTCTTACGTGGACGAAATCAAAGCAAATGGAAAGCGACTCGGCACGAAAATATCAAATGGTCTCCGCCGCTACAGAGTGTCCTACGTGACAAAACGCACGCCGCGATCAGTTTATTTGATATTTCAATTAGTTTTAAACTGTGTTCCAGTTGTGTTCGCAGTGACTTCGCCCCCGTAATACGTAGCGTAATGCAGAAACCACCAAGAATATTGAGGTAGATAACTTCTGAATGGGCCATGGTCAATGTTCCCTCTAATTTTCCGAAAGTTATATGCGCAGTGAAAGAAGAGTCCAAATGATTAAAGACTATCTGTCTATTTTGTTGAAATCATGAATGAATTTTTTAATACATTTATTCAAAAGGATGATTTAATGAATTTTGTCCGCTTCCAATGTGATTTCTATGAACTCCTACTCGAGGTATCCCGACATATGTTGTACATGAAAATTTCAATGTTATTTCATTTGGATAAAAAAAATGGGTCTAGAACAGGACTAGTAGTTAAATAATCGCTGTCATGTTTTTAAGTGAATCAATTGAGTGGGAGAATTCTTTTGACATCATAGATATAAATTAATCAATTAAAAAATAAATTAATGAAACCATACGAAATGAGGTTTGAACATGTAGTGACTTCAACCAAAAAGCATGACGTTGAGCTCTGGACTAGGGCTTCCAAACCGGTTTAAACCAAAACCGGTTAACCGGTTTTTCGGGTGTTTTAAAAAAACCCGAAACCCGGTTTATTTTGGGCGGTTAACCGGGTTAATTAAAAAATCTTTTTCTGGTTTGAACACCACGAGCTTTTATTAAACTATTCATATGTAGAGTATAAATATTTAAAAATTTTGTATGTAATAATATTATAGATAGTACAATATAATAAAGTATTGTACTGTTCAATTGTCTAATTTCTGTGCCATATCAATAATAAGTATGTAGTCGTAATCATAGACAACTACACTGCTTTCAATCAAATATCTGTAATACGAAAGGATTCTCATAATATCAATGATAATAAAACAAGTGAACCTTATTGAACCAAAAATACACATAAATACGTTCATCATTATATCTTTTAAATGAAAAAAATATCCGAACCGAAAACTTATACTGATACAAAGCAATTTAAATATTAGTAAACACAAATTTATAATCTACATTTTTTTCACGTATTCATTTGATTTTTATAAGTTGGATTATTTATAATTATTAACAATATCATATTGGATATAGAACTTAAATATTCTATAATATATACGATTGCTATTATCCCGAGAACGTGAACGAATCGAAAACGAACAGTACCTGAACTTAAAGAGATGACAATTTGTATTCACTTTTTTTGCAGCATACACACATAAAAAGGTTGAAGTGACCAAACCCATGTTTTATTACTTCCTTCAAGTTATAAAACAATTCAATTTTAAAATGTTTTTATTTTTATTTTCAAACAATCGGTGCCATAAATCGTCGGCTACTTTTAAGGGTCCATGTTTTTCCAATATGCACATGCGGCAAACAAAAGAAAAAATAAAGACGCGGAAGTAGGTATTCGAAGTGTTATACAATTGAACACTAGATGTAACATGTATTCCATTTCTTTTCAATAATTATTTAAAAATGTGACAATGTTATTCATACAATTGTTAGGACACTAGGAAATTGGTAGTTACTGACAAAATTACTAATATTTATAATAGGGTATATATATTATACTAAAAATAATTGCGCTTGTAGATTGGATGGTTTTCAGTGGTACAAAATGAACTTGATTTTTGATTTCGTTGAAAATATCACAAAATACATATTTAATATATTTTAAATATGCTATCACAACCATCTGTGCGTATTATATTTAATTTTAGTTCAAAAATAAAATATTGTAGCCAAACTAAGTTCTATGGGGAGCTACACTACATATAAGTGAAAATGATCTAACCGAAAGTTCATTTAATTCTTAGCCTGTATAATAAGGTATATTAATATACAATATGTACTACATGGTTATTCAATAAGAAATGTTTTTTTTATTTTAGTTATCTTTCACTCAATCACTCATGACGAGTATTCTCAACTGATTTCTAAAATGATAAATGTGAAATTAGTATAAAAGAGTGTTTTATTATTTAAAAATACCATTTATAAGCTGAAGTATTAAATAGCTAAACACCAGAAAAATCATTATTTGATGACACTTAAATGACAAGATTTTTTAAAAATAAATATTTTCTTTAAATAAAAATATTTTTTTAATCATACCCACTCCCAATGTGGAGCATATGGACTCCTGGTGGAGTTTATTTCAATTTCTTGCACGATAACTGCTTGTTACTCAGCTGCTCAACATTTCTTTTTCCAAAGATAGTAAAAATCGAAGGGTAGGGTTAGAACAGGACAAGTGACTAGCTAGTCGCTTTCATTACGCTCCGTGCTCAGGATAGAACGGGTTGGAGGGGGGAATTCAAGACATCACAAGCATCCATGCCTCCATACAGAAATTCATAAATCGATTTATAAATTTAAAAAATATATATAAAACTGTCTGTACCGGGATTCGAGCCCGTGACCTTCTTAAACGAAAACAGCGATATATTTTATCTACTTTTTAACTGTATTCTTGACTGTTTTTAAGTAATCATAATACTTTTTTTTTGAAACATGGGTTAGTGTAGTACTAAAATTAGTTTTTTGAAAATAAATCCGGTTTAAACCGGTTACCCGGTTTATTTATTTGAAAAAAACCGAAAACCGGTTACTTTAAATGTCCGGTTAATTGGAAGCCCTACTCTGGACATTTGATGATTTTTTTTTTTTCCTTCTCGACCCCTGTCTGTTCCTGGAAATGGAATGTAGAGATAGCTATGTGTTTGCCCCCATCCTTCTATCCTTATCCTCTGCAAAGAGTGAAATTGAGCGACTGGATTTCAATCATTTATCAATCAAGCTACTACTGCACACCTATTTGTGCAATGCCAATTTACCAATACATACCTAATTTACCGATTTTATGTTATGTGATCTGACCAATTTTTGTCATTGTCCTCAGGTGGAAAATTGAAAGTATCACAATGTGGTCAACACCGATGTTAATATCATTCACGTACCTCCGCTGATGGTCTCTTCTATCCCAACCCAAATATATCGCTACGGGTGCCCCGTGCGTTGAGAGTATTTCAAAATCAGAGCCGAGTGATAAGCGACGGGAGTTTGAAAGGAATTAAAAGAGAGCGGGTTTCGGGCGTGCGCCACGAGAAGGCGCGCGCGCCGTTATGAGCAGCCACAACCTTCACAATACCACTATTACACAAGTAAGTTAATATTCGTCCTATTTTTCTTTTGAGCATTAAAAAACTCTTGGGATAAAAATACTTTTAGGGTGTACTCTGTTGATAATTGGTGGAAAGGCATTATATTCGAAAAATAAAATACTCATTAATGGATAAGATCAGGACCGGTTTCGCTCATGGACGAGAATTATCACTTGTCGAAAGTTCATATTAAAGCACCAGTTAGAAATGAGTAGTGTAAAACTGTAATAAAAAATGTATTAGATTTTGCAAAACTCTAAACCAGGGTGGGGAACCTTTTCTTCTCTAAAGGCCGCATTCATTTTTCTGATTTGACACAAAGGCCGCATTAAGCTTGGACTAGGAAATTTTTGGCCAAAAACAATTTCATGCCAATTTCTAATGCCCAGAAATTTGCGGATTTCCCAAAATTACCAGCGTGGGACCATTTTTTTAAAGTCTTTCAAGGATTTTGACATTGAAAATCCCAAGAATTTACGAAATCACAAAAATTTACAGAATTAAAGAATTGGCCAGGAGGCCGCTCCAGAGTAGCCAAAAGGCCGCAGGTTCTCCACGCCTGCACTAAACTGTCATCTTAAAGATAATTTTTTCAGATTGTCCAACTGTTGCATTGATGTAGCGATATGAAGTTGAATTGACTAATACCAGCATACTGAAAAAGTATTGCTGTCTTTAATTTACCGATATTGCAAACCGATATTATTTTATATTAAGGATTTGAGTAGTGATTGATTGATTGATAAAATATTTGTAATATCTTTATAACTGTGTTTTAATGAGTATTTATTATTTCAGCACATGTCTGTGTTGGGCGGAGGAGCGGGTTGCTGGTTCACAGCTGCACCGCCTCACCAGCTTCCACCCACCGCCCCTCTTCGACAGAAGAGACATCCTTCAGCATCCAATCATCAGGTGCTTCTTGCTTAATTATATTCAACCAAGTTTATATCCTTAAATTGTTTTCTACTACAAAAAATCTGATTATCGATCAGAAACAAACTCATAGGGTCCTATTCTCCGAAGTGTTTTTACCCCGCTCATGAATACGCCTAACCTTCACGGCAAATGTAGTAATTTTTGCTCTATATATTTTTTTGGGTTGGTAAACCTTAAAACAACATATCAACCCTTTATCGGCAAAAGAACTTAAGCGGCACAATTCAGTAAATTGCGTTTTGAGATAATAATTGTTCAATATCACCTAAGGCGTCGGTGACAAAATTGTCAGTTGAATGTTATCTCATTCGCCTTATCTTTTTTAGGGCCTGTGCATTTTAGTGTTTTGACTTGTTATCATTTGTTACACGTGGACCCTGGTTGAGAAACACTGATCTAGAAAACTGAAAATAGTCAGAAAATTTTATTATAATATCAGGATAGGCATTGACCATGTATTACTATTTACTAACCGCACTGAAGCAATTCCTATTTCAAACTTAACACTCAATAGGCGGAAAACGACAAAAGTCGTTTTTAGCGTATTGTCGGTAGAATGCGGATCACGGCATAGTTTAATAAAATGCCGCAACCAATTAACATTAGTCCTAATTCTTAGCTAGAAAGGGTGACACATGTGTCTCGAATATTTACGCTGTAATTTTTACGGCATTAGATTTTACACTTCCAGTGGTAGTAAAGTTGTAGGAATGGCGATTATCCATTATAATTATTTATATAATTATAAAATATTGATAAATATGCTATTTTCTTATATAGAATGTTTTGAATATTTTATATTTATAACATGCGGAGTGCTACTTACTAAAATGATAACAAGTTTTATATTCAGCTTAGAAACATAGTGAAATTATGATGTTATCGAAATGTCCTAATTTTATTTTTAATGATTAAATGTCACATATGATTTTTTTTAAATTTCAATCGAAAATATCGTTTGGTTTAGAAATTGTGTTGATTTTAAGAATGTAATATATTTGTGCGCTAATCACTAAAAAACGCCCGCTACAGGCTTGAGTCTATTTTTGAAGCGCCCAACTAAGAAGTGCTAATTTAAAAAATCTTCTGTAAAATTATAAATTGTCAGTTACAACTTTCTGCCTATTACGGGTCGATATTTATTGTGACCATGTTCACTGCTGATATTTATCAATCTGCCAAATGTCAAATGAATTATATTTTATTTTTTCATTCACAGGTGTCACAGCTTGTTACAAAGTTATCAAATTTAATTTTATATTAATTCTCACTGTACCAGTAATAAGTGTTATATATGCATATTATTTATATCTTGGTTTATAATTTGATAACTTCCATTGCAGCCCCTCAGCGTGCACCATGTGATGCACAGCCAGCAACAGATGTCACAGCAGCAACAGCAGTTAGCGGCGACAACCTTCACCCCCATCAGTCCGCCAAACACCTTTGCTCCCATCTCCCCCCCGGGCGGATTCACTCCGCTCTCCTGTCCCCAACAGCCGTTGCCCCTCTCCCCGAAGACTCCTAACGGTCCGCAGCACCAGATGATGGGCCATATGAATCACCACGTAAGCTGTTTTCTCATTTATATTTAGAGAGAGATCCCTCTCTTTAGTCTAAAGTTAAAGATGTTTCTGAAAAGTCCATACTTCCCCATGGAATTTTATTTAACACTCTTTTATGCTCTGACTCAAATTAGAAGAAACTATCCTGTGAGTTCAGCTTATTTGCTTTGCTTCCTCCCATAAGATGCCAGTATCCCTCAATTTCGCCGAGTAAGTCCTATGGACAATACCAACTATGGAACCCACCAGTCAGAAGAGGCATGCATGATTAAGGCTTTCCATAGGCATTCGAAGCACTTGACCCGGCCAGCTCCAACGCTTTTCCATAACCACTGACGTGATGGGGATCTGTCTTGTACGTTCTCTAATGTCAGAATTCCTCATGAATTCAAACAAACTCACCCCATTATCCAATGCAAGCATTTATTATCAAAGCTCTGTATACGGTTTTTCTGAGTCTTCGTTTGGTGCCATGATTCGCCACTGTAAAGCAGCACTGGTAGAATGTATGCGTTAAAAATGCATTTGATTTTAATTTTAATAACATTTTTTTGGACATACATTTCAGAATCCGCATGCGACAATGTCACACAGTGTTGGCGTGTCACTCCATTCTGGTCAACCGAACAACATGGCGATGTCTGTGCAGAGTGGACTTCTGTTAGCGCAGCAGCCTCCGGGAGGGGCTAATGGCTCGATGGCAACATCACTCCAAACGATGTCTGGTACGACAAATTAATTACATTTTAATGTCAATTGTTGTTTGATAAAAGGCCACTCATATCTCTCATTAATTATAGCACAGTGGTAGTATACATTTACTTCCATGTCGGCAGTACTGAGAATTTTAGAGTTGATTATTTATTCATTTTGTCAGTGACAGAGCAGAACTTTTATGGTTTATTTCAATATAATCACTCTTATACATATGGCGAATGATTATTAATAAGACAACAAAAAATACACAATTCTCTTAATGGTTAGCATTATGATAAAATGACAATAACAATAGTGAAGATAGTATAGATAATTATTACTTGCCCATTGTAAAAACTAAATACAAAAGTAAAATTAAAAGTATTAGAGACCCCTTTAATTAGTGTCTAGGTCCTAATAAATTTGAAACAATATATACAAAATGAACAGCGTTTTCAGCAGGGCTGTGGAGCAATGTTCCCTCTAAGGCAAGAGGTTAGCTGGACCGATCAAATATTAATTGAACAACTGTCTTGTAGTGCGCGCCAACCTGGAAAGAGTGCACGGGTGCTTCCCAACTACTGTGTGCAGCTTAGAGGGAACGTTGCTGTGGAGTCGTGTAAAAAAAAGACGACTCCGACTCCAGCTTTAAAATAATTTACGACTCCGAGGAAATTTAAAAAAAAAATCATTTTAACTTATATATATATTCCATCAGATCATCTTTAATCAGCCAAGCATTTGTGCAAGCAGTGTCAACACTTAGGCCTATTTTGTTTGAATACACATCATTAAAAATATTTTTCAAAAAAAATTTGAGGCGCTCATTTTTCACGACTCCGACTCCGGCAAATATATCGCAATATACTCTAACTCTGACTCCACAGTCCTGGTTTGCAGTCAATGATTTGATGTAGTTTTCACTGAATTATTTATATTAAATACACACCTGTAGATGTTTGTTCTTCTGTTACTCATTAAATTTGAATTATTTTGATTCTGTACTCTTCCATAAGTTTTGTCGATATCGACCCAGGTTTCTTATGAAACTTATGGAAGAGTACAGAATCAAAATAATTCAAATTTGATATTGAAGTTCCATCACGCACCTTCAGTCGAAGTTCTAAATTATATTACTCATTAAATAATAAATTTTTCATATTGCCGCACTCGTAGGTATGCTGTTGCAGCAAAGTCACAACATCTCCATGTTGCAAGCTCATCACCAGCAATTGCACAGTACAAACGCTAACGTCAACGCCGCCCATCACCTCAATCCTGTCATACACCAGCAGCAGTTGCAGCAGTCCTCTGCCGGCATTCCCGACATCAACAGCATACAGCACGGTCTGCCTCAGGCGCTGCGAGGGGCCAAGTCATCAGAGTTGAGGCCGTGCAACATGCCGTGAGTATCTTTGTCAAATTAAGTCCACCGTGACTGCAACTAGGCACAATTTATAGAATTTGACGTGTGCATTTTTTTAGTGTTTTATCGATAGATTCGGCGGTAACTTTGTGGATGTTCCTTTTTGATAAAAAACCAAAATTGATATATTAATTGAATTGGCATTTACTTGTATGAGTGAACACGGTAAGTAATTTTACTTGTATGAGGTAGGGTATCTTATTTAAAATGTTATTAGTGATTCATTTCGTTTAATGATTTTATTTATATCCAAGAATTCTAAGCCATTAATTCTCAACCCCGCTATTATATATTTACTAGATGAAGAGTATTACAACATTTTTATGTTTATTAAAATTATGAACACTGAATGATTTACAAACTATGAAAATGCTCCTTAACCCTTTGATGAGTATCGCCGGGTATGTGCGTCCAAATGCTGCGTAGTCTAATATCAATTGTCATTCTCATGTTTTTTTTATTGAATTGTGGTTGTTTCTTTATATACGGATAAAAAACATATATATCTATGATTTTTGGGACTTATTATTTTTATTATTTGTTGCAAATAAACAAAAGAATTTTGTAAAAAGGTTAATATTTGAAAACAAACCGGTACTCATATAATATTGAGCGTAAAATTCCATTTTGGGTTGATCCCCTTCCTGGAATCGACGTCAGTAGAGCATCACATGAACACAGCTGGGAGCAAAAAAAATCTAAGCCCAAATTCGAAGTTATAACTTTTAGAAAAATATTTAAAAGTAATAGTAAATTAGTTTACCCTTACTATGCTATGCTTTTCATAATTCAAAAAAAAAAAAAAATTGTTTCATGTGACAATAGTACAAATAATTAAAATTAAAATAAACAAATTTAGTTAAAATTAACTCACTCCTTAAAGTGTTAAAGAGGCAAAACATATATCACACTATGTTACACTATCTTTGGAATAACTATCTTATCAATTTTTTTTTTTAACAAATTGTTTTAGTCTTATCTTCATTTAACATACCGTATCATTAGCTTATGTGACATTCATCTTAAGTAAAGGCGCGTTATAAATGTTATCACCTTTAAAGTGTTATCAGATTACAAAAATTAAAACACCTGTCATTGATTCCTTCTAAAATAATTCACGATCATGTTAAAAAAGATCAACGAGGGAATTTAGTATCCATAGTATTACAACACCGTTGGCAATGATAACAATAATATTATATCACTTATTTTCAATCAACGAAGATAACCTGACTCATTTTATTAAAAATGACAAAGATGGATTTGGAAGAGCCTTCGGACTGTCCTCAATATATTAATATCTTGTTATTAAAAGTTTATCTGCCTCCGAGCTTGGAAGAATTTTTGCTGTATGTTTTTCTTTTTACTATTATTGTTCTGTCATATTGGTATATCATTTGTTTCATATGAAATGGACAATTACTAACAAATTTTATGGCACTGTATTCCACATTGAATGCAGTTGATTTGTTGTGTAATTTGTGTAAATTAACTGGTGCCTATCGTAATAAATCTAAACAACTTTCAAGTTTACTAAAGTCTTGTATCGTAAGAGTAATGATATTCAGTTCCATTTTTGTTTTAAACAAAAACTATCGTGTCTTTGTTATTATTGAAATGACTCAGTTTTCTTGTTTTTTAATCGTATTATACTAGTAGAGAAAGAAATCTGTACATGTAAAAAATGAGTCAACGCCTTTAATGTATATTTCATAGCTCTTTACTACTGCAAACTTTTCTTTAGCTCTCTATTAAGAGTGAAATAATATCACAGACTTAGGATAGAAAAATATGACAGTGTAAATAATTAAAAGTACCTAATCATGAATTCAGTATTTATTATCCAGCTATCATTATGTGCATGTGCATAGGACACTTATTTTGTACGGTCTGCAACATTATTGTATTAGCTTTTGAAGGTCGGTATAGCACAAATGTATCAACTGCGATTATGTTTATTATTCAACACTTACTATATCGTAGTCTACGAAATTAGGTATGAAAAACAGAATTTTGTTTTATTATTGAATTTTTTTTTGTCTGAGCAGTGAAAGACCATTTTTTTTTTACATTCTTTGCTTTGAACAGACCGACTATAGAAACCAGAGTAAACTTTTTGATGACAACAGTGAAGTCAGTTAGAGTACACCCATGCACTTGAACGTCTGAAAATACCGAAAGGGAAATCCTGGTTGTTAGTGAGAAAACTTGTGTGAATGTACAAAACTTGAACGATTCAAATTTAACAGTGAAGCGTTTGACAGATATAATACGATAACCATGAACATAGACGCAATTGTCTTATACCAACCGTCAAAAACTAACACAAAATGGTTTTGTGTATTTCAGACCATCTAAAGAATGTTTCTCAATCATTATGCTTATGAGAATAGCCCCCTCAGGATGGATGAAGACTGGTAGTTCGCCCAAGGAAATCACTCTCTATACCCTGGCGAAAAGTTATTTAAATATTACAGACATCGACAATGCCATAATCCATAAATTGGTTAAAAAATCTATGCATGAAAGAGACAGTTTCAGGATTCGAACCTGGACGCAACTGAACAGGACAAACGCCTGAGAGTGTTGAACACTCGGTCAATATAAATCCTTATGGATACTCTCATTTATCGTTTTTTAACTCGGTTTCATGTTCAGCATTTAATGGCTTGTTGGGTTTTTCTAAATTTGTCTTGATTTTTTCAGTTGGCACCACGGCAAGATAACACGAGAGCGGGCCGAACAACTGCTGCAGCCGAGGACTGACGGCTTATTTCTGGTGAGAGAGAGTACAAACTTCCCCGGAGACCAGACGCTCTGCGTTTGTTTCCAAAATAGAGTGGAGCATTACCGGATCAAGTGCGGTGCGCAGTCTACGCTCACCATTGATGATGAAGAATTCTTTGAAACGTTACCCTTGTTGATTGACGTAAGCATGATTTTTTCCGTTTTCAGTTCAGAAATTGCAGTTTTGACCATTTAATTTAGCCGCAGCATAGCAAAATGGAGCAATTAATCTTTACATTCCTACTTTTTATCAAACTTTTCATATAGAAAGGTTATTCTATCACTATGAATTATATTCCATGTAATCATTTAATTTAGAATATACAAGTTTTTAATAATATGCAAACTAATATAATTAAACAATATAAATTAGAGCTATACCAAATATTATTTTTAATATTTACAGCACTACTTGCAAGACGCTGACGGCCTCTGCACGCAGCTGGTAAAATGCCTTCCAAAGCAACAACCCCCTTTGATGACATCAACCCAGATGACTCCGGCGCCAGCCTCCATACCGCCGATACAGCAAAGCAACCAACAGATCACCAATCAGCAGACTGCCAACCAACAGATTGGCAACCAGCAACTCGCCAATCAGCAGATTGTCAACCAGCAAGCGCAGCCGCCGCCCCAGTCGATACAGCAGCAGAAATTGCAGCAGCAAAACCAGCAGAATCATCAGCAGGGCGGACAGCCGGCACAGTTAAATCAACCGCAGACTACTACTGCAGCTGAGCATAACATGGCGCCGTGTTTGGCGCCTCAGGCATTCGTTGATGCAGGTATGTAAATTCGAAATGAAACTTCAAGCAGTGTTTTTTTCCTTTGCTGTATCCACTCACTATATAGCGTTTATAGCCACAGTATGGTGCCTATGAGATTATCTGTCCACCACTTCTCTCCTCGCTTCCTCGCAAGTCATCCAGTGTTCCTGAGGTGCTATGACTTGCAACAGTAAAGCAATGGTGTCAGAATACATACATTAAATGTGTATTAATATATATTTTCTTATATATATATATATATATATATATATATATATATCAGCTGAAAAAAAACATACAATAGCATGCCATACTTTCATAATCATGACAGTTGTAACAGTTACTATTATCAGTTGTTGGTACTTTTTCAATTTGATACCTGATTGAAGTTATATTGTGTTTATTTATTATAAATATATGTAAATTGATAGATTTAACATATACCCTTCTTCTGCCTTAGGATGGATGATATCTGAAAGAGATCTGGAGATCCGGGAAAACATAGGTAAAGGAGAATTCGGGGACGTGATGCTCGGAATACTGAATGGGCAGAGAGTTGCGGTCAAAATGCTCAAGGATTCCGAAGCGGCCAGTAAATTTTTAGCGGAAGCCAGTTTAATGACGTGAGTAATTTTACTTATGATATTTTTAATTGTTTACAATGAATTTATTATGTGTATATTAGTAACGACACTCAGCATAAAGTCATGTTATTTTTCTATTTTTACTCACGGTATCAATACCTACTTTGGTTTAGGAACTTGATATATAAAATATTGTCCTGACCTATCTTTTTTTGCTCTTTTTCCAGGTCTCTAAAACATGAAAACTTAGTAAAATTACTGGGATTAGTGTTCAACAAACAGCATATCTGCTTGGTGACGGAGTATATGAGTAAAGGAAGTCTGGTAGACTATTTAAGAAGTAGAGGACGGTTACATGTCACGAAGAGAGACCAGATAATGTTTGCATTGTAAGTCACACCAACCCTACAAAATTATTCTTTTATGAACTAGCCACACTGAACATTTGTTTTGATAAATATTTGTCGTTTCAATGTTATTTCTAATAAAACCGATTACTTTGATTTTATACTGGTCATCCAAAATATCGCTTCAAGTAGAATAAAGCAAATAACATTCAACCTCCACACACTTGATTTTCTAATTTATTAATTACAAATTGGAACCAATGTTTACAATATAAATAAAAATATTACAATGCAGTTAGTCTGACGATGCTTCTCACAGAGGCAAAATACTCAACACGTTGCAGCACAGCCATTAAATAACCACGTTATCAATTTTAAATTTATATTCAATATCATTCACTTATTATTGCGTAAAATCAGTAAATTGTCGATTCTTTTTTGCCTTTGTATTATCATCCACAGATAATTAATAAAGTAATGTAAAAAAAATAATATAGTCCCTTTTCTAGAAACAGTAAAACATTACAGGGAGAAATTAATAATATTATGATATAAAAAATATATTTATTTTGTGTTGGAGCTTTTATAAGTAAAAAAGATATGCTTATGCATGACTTATTTTCTTGTTCATAGGAACGAATTCTTTATGTCTTTTTGTGATGATTTCAGCGACACCTGTTCAGGAATGGAGTACTTAGAGGCGAGGCGCGTCGTGCACAGAGATCTGGCTGCAAGAAATGTCCTGGTGTCGGACACTAGGCGTGCGAAGGTGGCCGATTTCGGTCTCGCTCGAGAAGAGGGCGGGCCCGACGCTGCAGCCAAGTTGCCCATCAAATGGACAGCGCCCGAAGCTCTTAAACACAACGTAAGTGATATACAATCATACTTAAGGCAGCATTAAAATAAACTTGTTAAGACCTGCATTTTAAACAATGAAACTTTTTTCAATCGATTTTTCGATATCTGTTCGAAGGCATAGATGTTTGTGATGTCTAAAAATTCCCACTCACTATTCCAATACTAAAATAACTGGGTGTGGCGAGAGTGATTAGCCAACCACTAGTTCTGTCCTGCCATATCCTTTCTATCCCTTACTACTCTCTTCAAAAAGTAGATGTTGGGCGACTGAGTAACGAAAAGTTCTTGTAGAAAAACTCTTGTTGAGATACTTCCATTAGGAGGTGGTTATACTCTCCACATTGGGAATAGACATGGATTAAAAAAAATGAGAAATTCTTTGTTGGAATTAATCCAGATCAGTGATTTTCTACTGGAAGGCTCGAAAAGGTATTTGAGACTGCTAACAGATGTGAAACATGTTTGCAATGCTTTTTTTTTCTGTTTAAATGTGGGACATATTGACTTCTAATGAGCTTACCTCAACAAAAGTTGTTATATTTCTTTTTCAGAGACAGTAAGAATAGATAAATAGTACTAGACAAGACTAGTGACTTGTGACTAATTGCTCACATTTTATACATAAGATGGGGGAGAATCACACAGACATCACAGAGACTCGTGCGTTTGACCACGAATACATAAGTCGATTCATTTATTTGACGGGTATATACTGGGATTTGTTCCTGTGAACATCACTGTCCACTCGGCTGCATGACTACCGTATAGATATATTCTACCACTAAATTAATATAAGACACAATATTCTTCTTCTTTGGCCATGTTCGCTCCCTATGTGGAGCATATGGCCGCCACGCGGCACCTCCATGTTTCCCTGTCTCCTGCCAATTGCTTTGCTTCCTCCCATGACATGCCAGCATCCCTCAGTTCCGCCGAGTACATCCTATGGATAGTACCCGACGGACGTCCGGGACGCCGGAATCCCACCGGTCGAAAGAAAAGGCAGGCAGGATTGAGGCTTTCCGGAGGCATCCGCAGCACGTGACCCAGCCAGTTCCAACGTCTCTCCATAACCACTGACGTGACAGGACGCTGTCTTGTACGCTATATATAACATATAACATTTTTTATTTTATTATTTTAGACACAATATATAACATTTTAAATATTGTGTGGGTTTCAGTGAAGTCTTCAACACCTCCCTATTTACTAACGAAAACGGGGATGTTTAACAATTAGTCTTCGTTGACAATCTGTCAAAAATAACTTCTACTTTTTTAATCCAGCAATTTTGTCTTTGTTTTTAGAAATTCTCAAACAAATCGGACATGTGGAGCTTTGGCATATTGCTGTGGGAGATTTATTCATTTGGAAGAGTGCCATACCCCAGAATTGTAAGTGTACTTAATTTTTCTTTATAATAATATGCTGAGATGCAGTGCAGGCCAACACAGATTTTGTATTACATAAATATGTAGAGCCATGTACACTTTTATGCAGGCGTGCACGGCGCATACATGCATCTCCCCTGCGCTGCGGTCCGTTGTGGACTGGGGACAAATTCCTGCTTGATTCGTACAGGCTTGGATGTGTTTATACTAGTCTATGGACGTGTTCTCTTTATTGTGCCAGTATGTGTTATTCATATGTCACTCGCGTCACTAGTGATTTACAGAGCTCAAATAGTGTGTTTTTTTGATAGGGTAAAAATATCAAGGTATTTCAGTTCTAAAATTATTTATATATATGTTGATAGCTATTTCGGCTATCTGTATAGTTCTGACGATGGCGAAAGCTGAAATAGCTATCAACATATAACATATAAATAATTGTAGAACTGAAATACCTTGATATTTTTACCCTATTAAAATGGAGTTTTACCAAGTAAATGCCAAATCAATAAATAATAGTGTGTTTTTTTGTGCAGCGGTAGGTTTTTGTATTGTAGATGTTTGAAGTTTTATTTAGAATACATTTACTGAGAACTTTGTGTTATATTTGAATTACTAAAAAAATCAACCTTGAATGTCATAATTTAAGATTTTGACTGAAGGTGCTTGGTGGAATTTCAATATTAAATTTGAACGATTCAATCTTGAATGTCATTTTGTGAATAAATATACATTTCCAAATTATGCCGTTATGTGTCATTCATATATGACACTTGCGTAACAGCTGTCGCAGCATACACTGGTCGCACATTTCTGCTTTGCCTGTTTAAACCTGCCAATTTGTTGCTGCCCTACGCTGGGTCGCCTGCGTCTCAGCATACTCAGTTAGAAAAATCATCTTCTATCTAATTTACTTTTAATTTATAAGAGCCTTTGAGAAGTGAAGTGAACTTATTAGTAAAAAAGTAAAACTTTTTGATACAATTACGTCTTTAGTTGGTATTTTAGTGGATTGCATATTTTTACTTTAGGGAGATAACACTATTGCAGTGTGTATTTTCTAAGCTCACTTCACTTTTACAATACATATAAAATATTATAACGCATCAAATTCATTTTTCTTCAGAGGTGAAGAAAAATGAATTTGATTCAGAGGAGAGCTCATATATTGTGTCCTTTTCACAGAAAATTGACTTGCCAAATTTTGTTACTGCTATAATTCGCCCATGTTGTCGCTGAATAAATGAATGACTATAATTTACTAAATATTTATTTTTTCAATAGCCACTAGCCGATGTAGTGAAGCACGTCGAAAAGGGCTACAAAATGGAAGCGCCCGAGAGCTGTCCCCCGGAAGTTTACGACCTGATGAGACAAGCGTGGGACCTTAACCCCGACACCCGGCCCACCTTCAGCCAGCTCAAGTCCAAGCTGGCGCAGCTCAAAGCCAACACGCCGCTGCAGTAAAGGAATACGAATGCCGCGTCGAGAACTGTTTTTAAGTTATTGTGATTAGACAATTTTTATTGCATGCCCTGCGTGAGATGTGTCCGTAAATTGTTCAGATGTAAGGAAATTTGGTTGTGATAAGGCAAACCTTTGTTTCGAGTGGCCCATATCTGATGATGCTTAAAAGTGTTTCTTCCGCGTTATCTATATATCGTGAGCAAATAGATTGAGTCAATATAATGAGAAACATCCTACGTTTTTAGTATTTTGAGTTATGAATGGAACCGCATTTGAAATTATGTAAATTCAACAATGATTAAAACACAAAAGGATTTATAATCTGCAAATTTTAATCGTTTTGCATGTCAAATCAAAAAGAAACATCAATAATAGTATTGTTAGGCACTGGTCTACAATTAATTGCCGAGGAATTCTTAGTATGAAAATTAACTAGTGTGGTATTGTGTTGCATCTGGATGCCTGGACACCTAGCTAGCGTCAGGTAATGCCGTATGTGGCTGACGGCATTTATTGTAGACCAAAGCCTCTGACTTATTTAGTTAACTACAATTTTGCTTTTGAAGGGACATTTTCTATGTCACGGATGTGAGTACAGAATCGTGTGGTATTATTGTTAATATGTTTTCATTGATTAATTTGCGGAATTGTATTTCAACTATGTAATTAAAGGAAAAAAACAACATAAATATTTTCTTGTAGAGACTAAGTGGATTTTTAAATTTTGTGTATTTCAAGCCTAAAATAGCATTCTCAAAACATTAATGGATAATAATGAAGATTGTAATTTTTTTTTTTTATTTATTTTGAATTTTTCTCGTGGCTTGTGGATTTTGTATTGATAATGAAGCCAATTTGTAGTGGAGCTATTTCAAAAAATGGAATGAAACTGCACGGTTTATTAAAATTCTTTAGGTTGGTAAATTGTAAAGATTTTTTTAAACATAGATATAATACGACTGCAAAATATTAAAATCTTTAGCCGTTTTAGTGATCTGTTTGATTAAAAAAATAAATATTGCCATGCGGCTATGGTATTAAAATTGTTTGGCTATACAATATATTGCGATGTTCAACAGTTGAAAATTACAATTTTTGTATAAAAAAAATTAGCAAAAATATGTTGCGTAAAATGTTTGATGTGCGTTAAGTAAAAAAAAAAGAAACCGCGATACTTTGTCAAATACACGAGTATATTTAAAATTAATAACGAAATGTCTACTAAACTAAGAGTTATGGCTTAGAATTAAATAACAATGTAAACGTATCATAATTACTTGATAATAATTTTCGGCTTAATCGGATGAGCACAATTTTTTAACTGTAAATTATTGCCAAATAATCCAAGACTATTTTTCGACTCGGAAACTATTACAATTTTATTTCAAGTCTGTGTTCATTTTTCTTAGCAAGATTATTCATCTATGTGAAATATATATATGAAATTTACCCGTTCAGTTAGTTGCTCCGTATTTCTCTCGGTAATCTGGATATCGGGGCTCAGTATGTTTGGGCTCAAACATTCCTCAATCGTCAATCTTTTCTCATTGTTTTAAATTAATAATGTATTTTTTACACTGATTTTTGTCTGCCGTAGTCGAACTAACTCAAAGCTAGAATAAACGTTGACTAAAAAAAAAATCGTAAGTCAAAGTAATAATATTAAATTCAAAACTGCACGGAATTTGAATAATATGAAGGCAGTGTGTGTGTCGTTGGCAAGCAAACAAATCCAAACTACGTCTCTGATGATAAATCTTTGTAGCGAACGAGTCTCTTGTTCATGTCTATGGTGATCTTAGATTCACTTACAGTAAACAGAGTAAGAAAACAAATAAATAGAAACGATCCAGAGTCATTTGTTTGCATAACGCAGATATTCTTCTCGAATGGCCTTCGAAGAGTAATCGGCATCCTCTTTTAAAGGACAGACACCCTGAATGGCACTGTATCTTAATTTTGATAGACGATGGAGTTATAAGTGTAATGAAAAATGAAAACATACTTATTTGATGGAAGCGATGGGGAGACAGATCACTCAAACATTGCCTCGAGTTGTGAGTGCATTGGTCGCTCAATTTGAGTAATACAGTTAACTAGCGATAAAATGAATAACAACGTTACCGTCTACCTCGATCTATAGATGTAGTTGTCCACTGGTTAATAAATGTAACAATGTGTTTGTGTAATTTTAATAGAAGTCACGCTGTTCGGATATATTAAAAACATTTGCGGTTGGTACCTCAAATATGTTTCAGAAGTGCCTCCAATCCTTGGTCTGTCAACGTCTACTGGAAGACGTTTTGTGTACAAATTTGTTAATAATGTTTTGCAGATTTAAAACTTTCACTTTCATTCGAAACTGCGAATGAAACTGAAGTATCGTTTTACTACACCTCACTGATCATATTTTTTCTATTTTAAAACAGAGGAGTTGAGTTTATGCCAGACCGTGATATCTTATTTTCTGAACACTCCTTTACTAATCTCACTAAGTAGGTTGTCATTTGTGGGTTTCATGAGAAACTACTTAAAGCAAAAAATGTTAATTTGTACATAGATAATAAGGTATTTAAATTGATTGTTTTTTTTTTTTTAATTATGGTTATATCATTTGTATAGATTCGATTGTATTTTCGAGGGGCGCCAGACCGATCCGGCGCTTCGCTTTTATTTTTTATTATCTTAAATTTGATGTTTATAAAATTTATTAAGGCTGCATCTAATACTAGTCTGACAAACTATTGCAAATATTATAATGTATATTTATTAGCGTTTTCGTATCATACTATTATTAACGTTTGACGAGCGAAACGGCTCGTGACAAACGCATTCATATATTACCAAAACTCCAGTATAAATATTGTATTAATAATTATAAAGAATAATGTTTGTATGTTTATTTTAGATTATTATTTCAATTAATTAAGGTTTACGCCCGTACTTATCCGCCTGCCGATCCTGAAAAATTACTCGTATGGAAAATTGATAGTCGTTTTCCAATCGTCTTTATAACAGTGAATTTATATTTATCTCTGTTGAAATATTTTGACATAACAGTTGACATTATTTAAAATAACACGGATATCATAAAATCATTGAAATTAAATATTATAAAGGTGTAAAAAAAAAAAATGTAGAACACATCACGAGAAGCAGCATGCCATCAGAATTGTGCTCTTGTATGTATGTGATCATTCAATTCTTTTTACGTGGGTATGTAACATAAAAAAATTCTTGCTAACTTGCCTTCTCTTATTATCTCCTTCTGTATATTCCACTACATGGCAGTATTCTTTGGTTATATTGTAAAAGCGTTCACATTCAAGCTTTTTTTTTATATTTAAACATTTCCAAATTGAATTGTTTTGATATTATACTATGCATGATTCTTGTCTGCAGACATTTGTTTGCAAGTTTTTGGGTTGCAACAATTTCATCTTCGACCGAATCTATTATTCTATGTATCCATGGATCAATAAAATTTCCCAACATTCAATATTCTTATGATCGAGTGCGTAGTATTTTCTGTTTAATTTTCTCACATTTACTGTAATAATGTATATTTCAATAAATGTTGCCAAACGGCTCTAAGATATTTGAAGTCTGGTAAAATTAAATATTTAATTACGCATTTCCGGAAACTAGATACGTCAGTCAAGTGAAATGTTAAAAATTATTGCGTGTAAACGATTATACGAAGGTTATATTTATAACATACATTGATCTGTATTTTACCGACATAGCAGTTCATTTTAGATCATCATTTTTATTTAAAAAAAGGTCAATTCTGGCATCCAATGTGGCAGATATAATGTATTCATGCCATCTGCAGTTTAACCTGACGATACAAAGAATGCTGTAAACATTTCAAATCTTTCGAAGACTTATCTGTGATTGCAGATGAAGACATATTGGAAAATGATGTCTCATTTTTATTTGTATACAACATGTTCTGTTACATTTACAACTAAACTTTTCTCATGTAACAACGATATCCACACTCTCCCTAATAATGTCATCCGGGCACGATCGGTGTCGTATTGATAATACGATGACATCAAATTACTTGTTATATCTGCCACATTGAATGCCCACATATCAGGGCTACTCATCGTGTAAATCTCAACCAGTTGTGACGCATTTTTTGGTTAATCTTCGTTTGAGAGTACATACAATTGCAACAAATATTGCTTATACAATGATTCTACATATTTGTCGGAATAAGTTTCTTCAAGTGAGATGGCGTATCATAAAATCGGAGATTCTTTTACTCGTGAACACTCCAAACCTCTTGAATCAGCACAGCACTCAAAATCTTATTAGTAATTATATTTGTTATTATTGATAATAAGCATTGATTGAAATCTTGTTTTAAAAAAAATCTTGCATGTACGGCAAGATTAGGCAGTCCCGATACGTATGAAATAAACTTTAAAAGAGTGGTTTTTCTTTACAATAAAGTTACACGAAATCAATTGAATATTATTTCTATAGATAATGTTGTCTAAATAAAAATTTACATTACAAATAATATTTAAATATAGATATTACTAACATAAATCGGAACATTATTTTTGGTATACCTGTTTGAATGAAAATTAAAAGATTGCTACATAAAAAAATTGTTTAAATCTTTTAATTTGACAGGTGAGGTATTTCTCCAGTAGTTGATATTGTAGTGAATATTTTATAGCTTCTTTTCGACTCGCATCTGAAGGGGTTTCGTGTAATATATTTTAATACTGAATAATCCTGTTTCCTGTGATGAATTAAGTTATTTAAATATAAGTAACTGAACAATTTTTATAAACTTTTTTGTTCAATAGACTGACTTTGACCGATCGCAATATCGGTGAAAATTTTGGTGCTATCAACTTTCCCGCAAATCCATTCGACCCCTTCCGTGCGAACCGAACGTCGCGTCTCATCCAGCCGAATAAAAATTGCAAATCAAAAGTAGCGTTCGACCGATGTATTCTTTAAATTGTTTGCGTAAATTCATTTGAAATTTGCAATATTAGGCTAAGTGTTATTTTGTTTAATATTTTTTATCTCGGTTCAATGGTACCTATAAATGTTTTGTTGACTGTGTGAATTGGTGAACTAATAATGAAAAGAATTACTCGACCGCGTTGTACTATTAATTTTTCCTGTAAATGTGAATGTAAATATATTGTATTTTTATTTATATATGAATTATGTATATATACATTTATGTATGTATATCAATAAACTTTCGCCAATAATAAAAGAAATTATGAATAAATGATAAGAGTTTTATTTAAATCGAAAATTTATCTGGTCGTAGAGCTGCCACCTTGATTCATTTATATAATTGAAGGGACGAAGGTGTTACATAACAGATTTGTCAGAATCAATTTTATACAATGAATGAAGGTGTTATGACGACATACTCTACCATGTGGCCGTCAACTTTGTTGTCCTGTCACATAATAAAGAATATACAAAGTATGTAGATGAAGAGTGTATGTTTCAATTATTTTGTGAATAAAAGTGTTATGTGCATCTAGTGTGCTAGGCCACGGGTTGGCAAACCGCGGCTCTTTGGATGGCCGTTTGCAGCTTTTCAATATCAATAATACTAAAAATCAATATGTATATTTGTGGCTTTCTGATACTTTTGCTATCCTGTTTCCGCAACAACTTGGCTCCTCTCACTTGAAAGTTTGCCAACCCCTGTGCTAGGCTATGTATTTGTAGCATAGTTCCTTCACCCTCAGTTCCCTTCAATTGGTACCCAGTAAGTCGCTCAATATCCTAAGCTTTACTCCTACAACAAACAAAGTAGTAACTCGCTCTTCTTTATTTTACAAGGAGAGCAAAATGAAATGCTACTTACTTATGGGCCTTTATTAATTTCTAAAAAATCTAAAATATTCGTTTTCGATTGAGAAACCTTAATATTGCTCTCCTGTAAAATTACCAAAGGTGTGTTACTGTTTCATTTGTTACGGTTGTCGAGCTTTGGTATTTGTGAATGAAAAAATGTAACGTTCAGGTTTTTATGACGAATAACGGCTAAGAAATTCCATGGATATATAAACATTTTCCCAATCATTCAATGGTTTTTTTTTGTATAGACAAGGTTGCAACTCTAAGTAGGGAAAAATAAGACCCAGGAGAAAGATATCTACCATATTTTGATGTGTTTAACAGTTGTGATCATGAGTGTAGCAAGACCATTATATTTAAAGGATGTAGGTTGCTGACAAGTTATGGCTGTCGCGTTAAAATTGATCCGTTTCTTTATTGACAGCAAAATAATCTTTATTTAGCCTTCAATCATATCCTCTATATCCATTCAGAATCAATTTACACACAATCTTGGAATATAGGTCATGATTAACGATGCCACAGAGTATAGTTTTGTAATTTACAGCGCCTAATGAATATTTTCAAAACAAACACTAGTGTAATAGAGAAAAAACACAGAAAACGGATAGTGAAAAATAATATACAACTCATCATACAAAGAACATGCATAATCAACTTTCGGCAACCAATTTTCTTTGAACATGTCATAAGTATTTTTTTTGCGATTACAACTTTTGGTTATTTTCATCAACAAATCTACTTCTTTTACTCAATGTCCAAATATGCACGTGGAAAGAAGATAAACAACAAAGTGAGTACGTGAATTTGATTGTTAGTTGAATTTCAGTCCATATCCATAAGTCTACAGCACCAATAATTTAGAAACAAATGTACTCAATGGTGTTGGCAAATTTAAGAAACACGTTCATATCACTGTTTCAACAAGATTCGTACAGATTGAAAAGGTAAACCTAGCTAAAAAAACTTAAGCAATTATTTTCTTTCAATGCATTATTCAGTAATGTCTACATTAAGTCTTGGAACTAAGCGATGGAACTGAAACCCACCATAAATCAAAGAGTGCTTACTGTAAAAGATTTTACATATTTAGTTGTCTATTCGCAACACTTTTTATACTGATTGCTTGTTGATGCACCGTATTGAGTTTCATCTAATTTTTCACTTATTTGATCGATCATCATGTCTTCAATGACAGAGTTAAGAGAACAGTCACTGTTCTGGTGATTGTAGAATATCGTAACAATATCACTGAATTGAACCCTCACTGGGGCTTTGCCTTTGTGTTTCATTAACGGATTATCCTGTGTTAGTTTGAAATAGTTCTGGTCGACTTGCATATCCGACAAGCATGGCTTATGAAGCTGGGCATGTGCGTTCGCTTTCAACATATTGCTATAGTTATTTCGCCACTGTTGAGTATAATAAGTCAAATCAGTTGTGGATGTTGCAGAATCATTGTGTAACTGCAAGAGAAAATAGACAAATTTGTTTTTATATGAAATTCTCAAATAATTACTCTCGCCATAGTTTCATCGAAAGCACTGCATTAGTAGGGGCTTAATTTTATTCTTTTACTAGCAACCATCCATTCTTTGAATGAATTGATTTTGAAAATATAGGAAATAGTTGTATTGATGAATGATATTTATTTAACCTTTAACCTGCCGTAGAAAAAAGTATGTTTGTACCAAGCACGCCGGCTATAATTTTCAATTATTAATTTAATTAGTTATAGACGAAGTAAATCGTCTCTAGCGTGTTGATCACGAAAAATTTGACGAGATATCTCGTCTGTGGCAGCCATCCAGTTAACTGCCTTTTGAAAGCTTGATACATTCCTTAACAATCGAGTGAGTTATTTTTTTTAAATTAGGCTTTTTCGTAAATTTTGACGATATATAACTATTTTTTTTATCCATGTCCGCTCCCAATGTGGAGCATATGGCCTCCTAATGGAGATATCTCAACAGAAGTTTTTCTACAACAACTGTTTGTTACTCAGTCGCTCAACCTCTCTTTTCCAAAGAGAGTAGTATGGACAGAACGATAAGGCTAAGACAGGACTAGTGCTTAACTTATCGCTCTCGCTATGCCCTGTTATTGAAAGATCGGAAGGGTGGAAGCGAATTTTTAGACATCACAAACACCCATTTGTTGGGTCCTATGTGCGAAGTAGTAGAAGGAAGGATAAGGCTAGAACAGGACTAGTGTTGGCTAATTGCTATTGCTACACCCGGTTATTAAAAGATCAGAAGGATGGGAGGAGAGGAAATGATGTGAATTGACATCACAAACACCCAGTCTTCGATCACAACTTTGAATTGAATAATTCTCAAATTCCCTGTGATCTGACCGGGAATCGAACCCAGACCTGCATGATTGGTAGAGCAAGCTCTAACCAACTGGGCCACAGCAGGTAACAAAGAAAAATATTTTGAAGAATATTACTTGTTATTTTAAATAGTAAATATGTTTTTCGGAATTGTAACCTTTTGGCTGCCGTAGAAGAAAGTACGTCTGTACCTAGCACACCGGCTATAATTTGCAATTATTAATTCAATTAGTTATTGATGAGATAACTCGTCTGCGTGTTGAGCACGAAAAATTTGATGAGATATCTCATCTGAGGCAGCCATCCAGTTAAAACGTTTAGTTAACTGTGTATATAAACTAATTCATTATGACCACCCGCTGTGGTTTCATATTATTGTCACAAGATGCCGTTCATAGTATAACAATGCTGTGTTTCAAATTATTGTTAGAAATGTTTGAGTGGAATGAAAAATGTTTCTCAATACCCTATTGCACACAATACAGTGAACAGAAAGTAAAATATGATGTGCAGTAAGCAATAGGAAAATATTACCACTAATTGATACGGCGGTAAGTGTCTGGCGGCCTCTTCTTGCAATTGTGTCTCGAGTATTTTTAATTCCAATTGCTTAATGGCTATCAGCTGATGAAAGTTGTAGTGCTCTCTAAAATTATCAAAGAAAAATATATTTTTCACAACTAAAATTAAATTTTTAGTTTTAGAGAAGCTTGAGCTGTTTAGGTCATTAGTAGCCTTCCACAATGATGGACTTCATCCGGTAATTCAGGCTCCCCTGAGGTACCCGCAGCACACATCTGAGCCAGGACCATTGTTACAAAATTTTAGGCTATTTTATCTCTTCTGTCTGTCTTTTGTCTTATATAAGTCAATTCGATGCAAATGCGACGCAGCACAAAAATATCAAATGATCACCGCCATATGGAATGTTTTACGTGACAGATAACCTGGGGCGTAGCAATACGATTAGTTGGACGGAGCAAGAGCGGGTGGTGGGCTCGTAGGACAGATCGCTTCAAGCCATGCCGTAACTGCATTTCCATCAACTTTGCACACCTAATACGCATTATTTATGCAGCTTCAGAAATTCCTAGTCGGATAGCGAGCTGTCAATGTAGACTAACATCACTTGTTATGTACACCCCAACCCAGGAATCAACAGCTTTTGAATCTCTCTTTAATGCAACCAAAACACATGGTTTCCAATAGCGTCTGTTGATGTTGAAATTTCCCTCTGATTAGATCCGGTAAGAACGAGATTCTCCAAACATTTCAGTCTAAGGACCACACTGTCTCCTCCACTAAGACCCAAGGGCCATGACCTAGCTAGCTCATCATACCAACATATTGCTATGACCAGATATCTGGTGTGCATGGATTGGTGGTGCTTGTGGGTCGTAGTTTGGAGGCCCTTAGGTTAGGACATAGAGAATGTATAAATAAGGTTATAAACCACCTGACATGTTGGTCATGTATGCGAAATTTGAAGATCTCGAGGAGCATTGATGTTTTAGGGTTTAATCCATCAACAGAGTTATGACACTCATTTCCGAGAACTGAAACTTAAATCTATTTCAAAAGTGTGTTAATAGTAAAATGACGAAAGTAAATTACTAGGCAAGTATTTTTTTGAGAAATACCATTACTCAAGACAGACTCAATGTTCTTGCGATGTTTAGTGTAGAGAAGCAGTAAGCATCATCAATATTGGACTTTAATGTTCGTGTTTTCGAAATTCAAGAATTGAAAAATGCATTTCTTTCATCAATAGGACATTTTTGCACTCTCAAATATTCTTGTCACCAACCGCCACTGAAAATTGCTATTGACACTACGATAATCTTGTATTATATGTGCATTCAAAATAAGAAGTTCTTGTAAACAATTAGATCTTACACAATCGGTTGGCTTGCTACGTATGGATTAGGCTGCATAATCACGCAATTCTCACAAGCTACTGGAGCAAAGAGTGAAACAATCTGATATCGTATGGACCCATCAGTACAACGCACTGCTTGCATGTCTTCTGGGTAAACAAAGTACCAGTTTTCGCACTGCTTTCGAATTATAGATGATTGTTGAACAGAAGAAGGATTTTGTGAAGAAGGAACTGAAATATCAATCATAAAATACTTTTTTGTACTGTTTCTATATTTCTTCAATATGATCATAACCGGTTTCGCTCATACGATAGAAGATTGTTTCACCCATTGCTCTGGTAGCCAGGGCCGGCGCTACCATACAGGCGAAATAGGTAATCGCCTAGGGCGCAAACCAGTAGGGGGCGCATAACTTGAGTAATCAAATTATTTTTTTATAATCTAATAACAAAGTAACGATACTGGAACTTGAAACTAACAACAAGAACACAGAAGGCAATATATGTAACAATTACTATAACATGTGAAAAAATATTTTATGATAAAAAAATATACATCAAATAAAAAGATAGAGCTTGATTATAAAGTCACCCAAAGAACGATGTTTAAATGCATTCAATTTTTTAAGCATATTACCTGGATAAGACAAGGCATCCAATGTTTAGACAAGAATAGAGTAGAATACCAAAATATTAACTTTTTTTATTATGTATGTCCCAACTCCCAATGTGGAGCATATAAACTCAACAAATATTTTTTCGGCGAGAACTGTTTGTTACTCAGAGAGAAAAGATTGAAGGTTATAGATTTAGTTATTGAGAAACATGGTCAACTTTGAGACAGAAGTAGATTATTCTACAAAATGTATGTATATATGTACAGTGGAACCTCGATCAACCGTTCTCGCATAATACTTTTTCCGGCTGGACCGTTTATTTTTTATAGTCCCGTCAAACTCCCATAAGAACAATGTTAAATAATCCCGCATTGACCGTTCCCCGATTTACCGATTTCCTCGATAAACCGTCTAAATATTTTGGTCCCGTCACAAATATTATCCTGATTGACCGTTTTTATTGCATATTTCTCCATATCTCAGCAAGTAAGTTTGACACAGCCGAGTGCAGGTGTTATGTTTAGACACGTCGGAATGCACTGTACATGTTAGACGCATTGGACGCTTGTGCTATTTTTTTTGGGTTGAAATCCACCACACGCGTATTATTGTTTATGATGCAAATGTAGAATTGTTTAAAATTCATGATAATAATTATTCCTGTACATACAAACTTTGTGGTCGCGTAGCTGGATTTGTACAAGTCAGTTGCGTTCAATATTGCCTCACATCTCGTATCATTTTTTTTCCAAATTTAAACTAAAATGCCGCCACCCATAAAGAAAACTAAAACTCAGCTGAGAAGAAGAAGGAAAATCGCTGAAACCTCGATGTTTTAAGAATATAAAAACACTTCCCGTAAAATACCACGCCAACAAGAAGGCATGGATGAACACCGATATTTTTATGGCTTTCTTGAGGAATTTCGATTCCTCAATTAGTGCTCAGGGGCGTAAAATACTACTATTTATAGACAATTGTGCCGCCCATCCTCGAGATACTTCATTTCTTAAGAACATCAAGGTAGTTTATTACCCTCCAAATTGTACCAGTGCTTTACAGTGACAGTGAGCTAGCTACCTGTGGCGTTGAAACAATCGAGTCATTATGTGATGCAACTAATGACAGCAGTGAAGAAGAAGATGGCGAAGACCATAATACCGAACCTATTCCGACATTTACACAAGCATTATTGGCCTTCGAAAAAATAAAATTATTTTTCTATTCCAAAGAAATCGATGAATCCGCTCTTAGAAAAGTACGCGAGTTTGAGGCGTCTTTGTTCCGATTAAAGTGCCAAACAACAAAGAAACAAACTAGCATAAAGGACAGTATGTACAAGTAACTAATAAATAAATGTTTTTTTAAGATTTTACTTGTTTATTATTATTTGAAGCTTTCCCGCATTCACCGTTTCCCGCAATTACCGTTTTTTTCTTGGAAAACGTAAAATCGAGGTTTCACTGTAAATGTTTGTTGTATTTTGTGAATTGTTTCCTATATTACGCAATAAATTCATTGTAAAACATTTTTCTTTTTGTAAAAAAACAATGAAAAATAAGAAGAGTATTTTTGATAAAACGCGGTTAACCGAAGGAATTAAACCGGTTTTCGGTTTTTATTAAAACACGCGATAAACCGGTTTCGGTTTAAGCCGGTTTGGAAGCCCTGGTTGTATCTGTTCGTTATAATTATGTATTGTATTCTAAATACTTTGAAAACGAGAGGTTGCGCGATTGAGTAACAAACAGTTCTCGTAAAAAACTTCTGTTGAGATACCTCCATTAGAAAGCCATATGATCCACATTAAGAGCGGACATGCATTTAAAAAAAATATTCCAGTTTGTTAAAAAGGGGGCGCGCCAATAACCGTTGCCTTGGGCGCCAAATAACCCCACGCCGGTACGATAATCACAATGTATCGAACTTGATACACGTTCTATCAAAAGGATGTAAGCTGCAAATTCCGAATCAGTATATAAATTTAGCTTTTATGTTTGAAAAAGATGAGCTTGTTAAAATTGAAACCAAGAAAAAAGCATGAAAAAAAGGTTTTTCCTAGACAATTTCAGTTGTGTATATTTCATAATTTGCATATGTCCCAAAATCATCAAAACAAGTTTTTCGTGTCTCTTGTAAAATTTGCTATGTGTGGGTTACCCCCCTTTTCCTTTCCACAGTCAATACATAATACAAGTTTATCGCTGTGTCAATATTAATTTTAGATACTTTTTACTGAACTGGATTCAATTCTATTATATTCGTAAAACAACAAAGGCCTTCTCTATGTTCTAACCCAAAGGTCTCCACACTACGGCCCTCCATACATGCCTGATATCCAGTCATAACAGTATGTCGGTATTATGAGCTAGCTAGGTCTTGCCCCTTGGGACTTAGCGGAGCAGGACCAGATCGCTCATCACAAGCATTTTTAACTGATCAATTGAAAACTATCGGGATAAGTGAAACCGGACATGATAATATTGAATAAATGTGGAATCAGTACAAAAGAGTGTTTCATCTTTTTAATATTATAATATGGTATTTCTCCTCAGAGTCTTCGTTGACAATAAAAATGTTTTATTAAGTATGGTTTCTACAATAAATAATAGTTTAATGTCAGCCAAGGCGAGGTGTCGTTCCCTTTTCCTTTGCCATTCTTTTATCTCATGATAAAAAGCGGCGAAAATATTTAATGAATGTAGGTAACTTAATATATGTATTATTGTTGAGTTATTAAAGTAATAATTATTATGATTTTTACGAGACAACCTCTAGTGGAACGATTATGAAGACGTGTATAAAATTATGAGTAAACAATTATTGTTCTCATTTCACTACACAGATTACACAGAATAATAAATGAATTCATTTCCTAACCACATAAATAATAATTTGGAACACTATTGTTATAATTTCCAGATTGAAATTGGTAATCCATATTCACTTTTTAGATTTTGACAAAATTGTGTTGTTACATTCTTTTTTTTTTTTGTTAATCTAAAAAAACAAAAGAATATATACTTTAAACTTATGGCTAATATTCAGAATAAACTCATTTGAAATAATTTCACTTTTATTTAATATATTCAGGATCAGTTTCACTTATGACGAGCATTATCAACTGATAAGAGAATACAATATTAGTGTTATTTATTCAAAACAAAAAAATTATTATAGGGTGTAATAAACAATTGGTATTGAAGTATGGCTAATATACCTAATTTTTTCAAAGCTTTTATGAAATTAAATATTTTAACATTCTAAATGCTCATGAGCGAAACCGGTTCCGATCCTAATAAATAAATGTGGAATAAGTACACAAGAGTATTTTTTAAAAAATATTATCCCCTACCTTTTCTTCCAGTTAAAATATGCATATATTGATGGTTAAGATTTTGATTTGCAATAATAAAACATGCAAATTTAGGTACAGTGAAAGATTTAAATTCAAATGACATATTTTTTTGTATAAATCATTATTTTTATTTCATATTATTTGTCCAACAACAAATTACATATATTCGATCCGTTGTCGGTCTCTTCAAAAATATAGTTTCAGTGTTTTGGTGCACTTTTTTCAAATATAAAAATGAGCGGATAGGTGTATAATCCAATAACATTTATTCTAACACGGTGCATCTGTTGTAAACGTCATTAACCTTATGTTTAGTGAGTTTCTATGAAATTTGGTTTATTACCCTTTACACACCCATAGCTTTCTTTACAAACCGCAGATTTGTGATGTAAAGTAACCAGCAGTTTTGTATGAAACCAGTGTTTTTATGGCTCATTCCGCGGGTCGAATTAACTGCGAAAACGTGTGTATATCAGATTACATTAGTATTGACTTTATTGAATCATGGGAATTATGTTATTATTAGACAATTAAGAAAGACTGTAATAAATGTTTCGATACCGTCAACATTTGAAATGAAGCGTATTGCTGAAGAAAATAGCATACAGTGGAACCCCGATCCACCGTTCTCACATGGATCGTTTATTTTTCATAGTCCAGGCCAAACAGCCATAAGATCAATGTTAAATAATCCCGCATTAATCGTTCCCTGATTTACCAATTTCCTCGATCTATTGAATGACCGTTTTTGTTGAATATTTCTCATTTTGTTCATAGACAGTCTTACTTTACATCTCGTTTCAAAAAAACTCGTTAACTCACAACTAAAATACCAAAATGAAGAATACTAGAACTCTAGCTGAGAAACTGAAAACAATTCAAGATGTTGAAAAAAATCCAGGAGAAAAACAAATTGACACAGCAAAAAGAGTTAATTTAGAAAAGTGCGCAAGTTTGAAAGGTTTCCAAATTTAACCCTGGACAAGTGTGACCATATGGTAACATTAAACACCGTTGTCTACTGATCCAACTGTTCATGCGTTTTCTACTTGAATATTGTTGCCTTCACTCAATTTTGGTTACAAATGATAGACTCAAGCTAATCATCAACCGCGGGGACGAAAACAACTACCAAAAGCACATGGGATTTTTTAAATTTCCATTTATTTTTTGAAATTGTGTGGTAATTATTTTATCAAAACTTTCAACTATTGACACTACATTTACCAATATATTTGTGTTGATTTATAGAGGTCAAATTGTAAATATTTTTGAAAATTCCATGGTAAGCTATATTTTAACCCCGAATGTTTGCGTGACGATACGGTCACGCTTGTCCTTACACAATATTACACAAGGTTCCTTAAAAAATGTAAAATCAGGGTTTCACTGTATATTTAAATTTAAATATTGAATAGCATCCTTTGAATTTGTTACTTTTTCGCCATCTTCTCAACTGGTTGGTTGTCTTCGAAATTGCAGTAATCAAGATTTTATTTTATGAGCATATTTTATTTTTTGCAATATTAAAAAAAATGGATAAATGTTTTTAATTAAGTTATTGTAAATTTGAAACAATCTTTTTATTTATTAGTTTTTGAGATATAGTCTGATGGTCGCGCGAAAATTGCAAAAGATAAAATATTTAAAAAAATCTCATTTTGATCTGGGAAAAATAATAATAAGTGTGAATTTATATGGAGGTACAAAACTCTAATTTAAGTATGTAATAAATTAATTATCATCATTATTTCCAAACAGTTAATTATCTGAAAGATTTTTTTTACTTAAGATTCCAATCGGGCTTAGGGTTACAAGGGCAAAATTACATTATTTTTATTTATTGTTTATTTCATCATCTACTTTTTATTTTATTTAATATTATACATAGGTACCATATTTTTTCAAAACAACATTATTTTAAAGGCAAACCTTTGATCTCTCAACTGTATTTTTTTCCGTTAAGTATAATAATATGCCTTAACCGCTTGAATACCGCGCAAATAAATCATTAATATGTTCCATAGATACTGCGTGTTTGAGAAAAATAATTTTGCCTAATATACACTCGAATTCGATATTTTAAAAACCTATATTGACTCAGTATAGATAGCACTACACATATTCATCAAAATATTGCTTATATTCTATTAGAATACCAAGTATTTGATTTTTTAAATGTCTTGGACATCCGTGTTCGCTTGCATATGTTCCGGAAACCGGTGTCCGCTTGGTATTAAAGTGGTTAATTAAATACAAAAACTGTTTTGTAAACATTGTTTTGTAGTTTCGCCCCTGTGACACTAAGCCCCCGATATATGGGTATGTGGTCCTTTTGACGTTGATTCCAAGAGGAGAATTAAATATATATAGATTTTTACTTTCATTTTTTTATTATATGGCAAGAGATTTTTTCCAAATATTGAGCACTTTTTTCAAAATGTTTGTGTATTTTTTCATTCATTTGAAGCAAATAAAAAAAAAAATACTGTCAAAAGTCAGGCATAGATATGTACAGTACCTATATTTATGAAGAAATAATGATAACTCAATAATAATAGTAGAACTTGTCAACCCAACACTTGGATGCACTCTTGTGCGGTCTTACCCTTCAAAGGGTATAATTTCATTAGTGTCTTGCACGATTGACCGTTATGTACATACAACTATATAATATTATCACAATGATTTTGTATAGAATAAATCAGTCATATTTAAAATACGTGGAAATCAGCTGAACACTGTATTTCTGATATGGAAATTAACAATATATTCTGAGTTCGTTCGCTGTACACTTATGGCGAAAGGGTCTGTCGGGTGAAAGGTAAAAGCCACGAGTCTTCTAGCCGTGGCCGGTGCAGCCTGTCCTAGGACTCCGGCGTAAATTCGAAATTTCAATAAACCCGAATCGCGTGCGTAAAATCTGGAAATATAATTACAAGATTTACACATTTTGAACGAAACAAATATTCGTATTATAAAATAAACATAAAATACTTGAAAAAATAAATAATGTTAACATTATATCGTATACTGGCAGAAAGTTAATAAATTTTTTGAGATAATCGTCAAATTATGCATTTCAACTATTACTTTTGTTCTTAAAACTTTATGAAAATCAACAATGATTAACAAATTTGATTCACATATTCAAGAGCTTAAAGTTATTTATAGTTTTTTTTGTTGTCAAAAATAACTCTTAACGGAATTGATTTGATGTTTATTATGAATATATTTATGGATACAGCATGTTAAGATTTATTTATCTGCGTTCATAACTCAAAATTGCCAGTTTTTGACTTAACACCTTCTACCAATATAATGACAATATCGTTTGTAGTGAAAATACACCTTGATGACACTTCACAAAAATGAAATTCGGAGAGATCATATTATATGCCATGTCAGTTGCGAAAACCGCCGAGCGATGTTGAAAGGTACCCCCAGACACCCAGGCACCCCCAGACAATAAAAAGCGGAAAAAAGAGCCAAGCTATGGAAGCTAGCGAAAATTTCCACCCATTCACCTAACATTGGCCTCGTTCTTCATCTTCATCATCACCTATCGGCTTCTAATGTTCGATTGCCGGGATCTAATGATGTAGATGTGACGGACCAGTCGTTGATTTAATGCATTAAAATTATATATTTCACCTCTCCAAAAAAGATGATTTTCAGTCACATAAACTTCACAATTAGATTATAGAAAAATCGTAATTAAAATAAAAATAATAACTGTTCATTAAGGATGCATGTAGGTCATTTAACCTTTATTTGCAGTGAGGAACGATCGATAGATCAGTTTAAAAAAAATTGTTTGTAATAAATATATTCAAAACAGTTTTCTTTATTATTTCTTATAATCGTAATTTATTGAGAGATGTGAGTTTGTGTTAATAAAAGTAATTTGGATGACATACCTTATGGGATATTCTCCGTACGCTTTTGGCCGTTCCATAACAGACACCCATTTGTCATCATAGCTAAAAAGTCCCAGATCCAAATACGGAGAGCTGCTATAGGATTGAGCACTGATGGGTAGCTGTGCCAATATTCGCTTAGTCGCCTCGGTCTTTCCTCCGTAGATGGCTCTCACGATCGTCTGTTTGAATCTCTGCTGCGTCAGTCTTGCGTATAAATTGTTGGAAGGAGAACACGTGAACTGAGATTCGGAGTACAGTCTGGCGTTCCGGAAGGAGTCGCAGAAATTTTCAAACAGCTCCAAAAGGCTTTCGGATGTATTTTCGTACACTTCTAATATTTTACTCTCGCTCATATTGTAGATGACAAAAAACGAGGATTGACTGTTGGGCTCCGCAACACGTAGGGTGACCACATCTTCGTTGGCGTATTTGATAAACAGATGATCTTCGTCGAGCAATTGCATTTTCCACATTCGTAGGGATTTAAACATGTCAAAATACTTGTAAAACTTCCTCAACTCTAGAGGATCTCCGGTCATATCGGTGATATTTTTGGCACGCTTATATAAAAACACTAAAAGTCTGTGCTTCAGGGAATTTATCGATAACTCGAGGAAAGGTTTTAAATTTACCGGCGGGACAAAAATCGATGTCAAGTAATCGTCGTCTTCATGACAAAACCTGCCGATTTTCCTCACTTCCAGAAGCATCCCGTCGAGTATTTGAAATATGTGAATTGTTTGGTGTTGCACGGAGAGCACAGCCAACATGTCCTTGTAGAGATATATACCCTGGTTGTGAGATAGATATATTTTGTCAACCTTAAAGTGACGAGTATCGCAGAGTCTTCCGTTCACCAAGTCCACCAAATGCAATGAGTAGTCTTCGAGAACAGACCTGTAATTTAATGATATTTGAAATGGTGGAATAAAAAAGCATTTTCGATACTATCTTCAGAGTCTTGCTAGACCTGCAAGTAAATAACTTTGATACAATTGGTTTAAAAATTATTTGCCCAGAATGTCACCAGAAATGTTTTTCATGGCGAAAAATCAATTTTTGTATCTATTAATTTTTCCAAATGTTTTTCAACAATAATATAAATGCATCAATAAATTGACTTATCATATTTTTTTGTTATATATAGTGGAAAGGAAAAAGAACGTAACCCACACATACCAAATTTTACAGGAGGCGCAAAAAACCTGTTATGATGATTTTGGGCCATAAGCAAATTATACTATATACAGAAACTTGAAGTGCACGAAGACTTGTAAACTGGTGTTGTAATTGTTTAAGAATAACCTTTTTTTAAGTCTATTTTACTGTTTGCAATTTTGACAGGCCCAACTTTTTCAAACTTCAAAGTTAAATTTAGACACTAATTCGGCATTTGCAGCTTACATCCTTTTGATAGAACGTGTATCAAGTTGTATACATTGTGATTATCGAAAAAAAGCTGTTTTGAAAAAACTGTGGGTTACGTCCTTTTTCCTTTCCACAGTCGATATATATATATATGTCGGCTGCGTGGCCGAGAGGTCAAAGTCATTGAGTTAAATTACGGAGGTCACAAGTTTGAATCCCAGTACAGACAGTTTTTATAAATTGATTTATAGATTTCTGTCCAAAGACATGGATGTATGTGTATGTCTTAATTCCCTTTCACCCTTCCTATACTCAAAAACTGGCAAAGCGAGAGCTTTTGGATAACCACTAACCCTAACTTAGTCATATCTTTCTATCCCTACTGTCTTCGAAAAAAGAGGTTCAGTAACCGAGTAACAAGCAGTTCTCGTAGAAACACTCCATTAGGAATCCATATGCTCCACATTGAGTGCGGACATAGAAAAAAAAAGAAAAAAATACCTCATAGTTGGTGTGACTGCTTCGTTGTTGCTGTATATTTGATAAAAGTGAGGTCGTAAGTCATCAGGGATCTGCGCTGCCGATCCGACTATCACATATCTACCGTCGTCAGTGAAGAGACTGCATTCCCTATTCAGCTGATCGAACCCCAAATTATGTTGGCGGAACTGGCAAACATTGACAACGAACTTTGGCTGTAAATAAATGTGATCGGTTAGCTGTACAGTATTTTTTTACTGAGTGACATCAAATCTAAAGCGTTTTCGTTTGATGAAAATTTACAACTTTGTAATGGACAGACTACTGAAATCATTATTTTGACTAACCATGGCCAATGTTATCAAAGGAAATTATGAGTAAAACATTTTTTTGTCACACAGGAAACTTTGAACATGTCGAGATATTAGGTTTACATATCTTAAAACGATATGCCTACAACAAAGCACCTCCAAGATTCTCTGTCCCCCGTCAGTCAGGATTCTGTAGCTCCGTACTCCATAGAAAGATAAAAGCCATCAAGGAACGGGCACGATAAAGGCTATCCTGGGATATCTATCTGCAGCACATGTCCGAAACATTTTCAAATTTAAACATTATTAGTGGCTGTTTAATCTACCCTTATTTCCAAATTCCTGAAAAAATTAAACTACTATATCCCTACATACGGTCACTTTATGACCTGTAAGGACGCACTGTCAGAATGCACAGCTTCTAAACGGAATATACCGACGAGTTTCAAAATTTTCCCATTGTTGATGTTTTTATGGATTCAGTGGTAATTTTGTGTAAATTCATTCTTATATTAGTATTATAAACTTGTACCGTTATGAAAATATTTTACTTTAAAAAATCTGTGAAATATGTTTGTGCGGATGTGTTGATGACGCTCATCAGGCTCATTTTGCACGAGTTCACAGGGAAATCCATTCACCAAGTCTCCTGCAGCTCCAGCCCCACAGTAATTGTAAACCTAAAAAATACGGAAGTTTTGTTTATTGTAGTCAGAGCATAAAAGCAAATATTCTTAGATGACTACAGGATTCTGTACAGCAATTGTAAGACTCATTATGAATTTTCATAAAGTTACTGCCGAATGAATCTATCAAAAAAAAATCAGCCATATTCGCTCCTATTGTGGATAATATCAAGGACATAAATCAAACAACAGTATCTACTAAAAAGTGTTTTTTGGTTGATTACTTTATCTTTCATTCTCGGCTGCATGATAGTCAAACATCATTATGTCAATCTGTTCTTCTTAAATCACCAGTGAAGTTTAAAGTTAACTATATAAAATTGTCCTTTTGTAATGTTTTTTTAAGATAATACCTAAAAATTTTGCAATACAAGCATACAGTACAGAATAAATTATAAAATATGAACATTAGGTTTCAAATTACCATCTGCTTTGTAAAATTACAAAATAATAAAGAGTTTTTTGACTCTCATGAAAAGTAAGACTTTTGCAGACAGTGTTGCTTGACCTTAAGTCCTCAATATCATGTATTTATAAGCCGTTAAGATTAACGAATTTGGTTCATATTAAGTTATTTGGTCCATATTAAGTTATTTATATTTTTAAGTTATTTATATTTTTTTTTGCCAAAAAATACTCTGAATTGTAATATGTTCAAATTATGTAAAACTACACCAAACATGTCCGAAATTCTTTTATAAAATGTATCTATCAGCATTCATAACTCAAAACATCCGGTATTCGGCTTAACGTTTTCTGCCAGTGTACTAATGAATTAAGTACTCCTAATGTGGCTACTAAACATAACTTTTGTAAAATTACCAATGAATGGGGGATATATATGATATCTTTTTTTGTATTAAGACATAGGTACGAATCAAATTTTTTATTTTGCTTATTAAATAAAGTTGAGATGGTTATATTAGATTTTATCAAAAGAATGATTTGTACCATAAATAATCAGTGGTGTGAAAACTTAGATTAATGATACTTTAAGCACTTCATGAGGAACTAGACATGCTTCATCTGGGAACAAACAAATCCAAGCAAACTTAATTTTACCAGAGCTGTGGAGGACTGTTTCAATTGGAGTTGGACTAAAAAAGACTAATAACTTCCTTTAAAAAAATGAGTATTCAAATCGCTTAGGTCAAAAGTGCCGCCACTGCGTGCTACTAAGCCTGAAAAAACAATTAGCGTCATGTTTTAAGCTCAGGTCAGTCGGAGTCGTCTCATTTCTAAACGAGTCCACAGCCTGTTGATTTTTTTCAGCAAACGGGTGAATTATTTGCGTCTATGGAAATATTTGAATTATCGCAAATCACTTTGTGAAAAATCTTAAAATTATTGGGTAACCAAGTGTTCACTGCTTTGTATAGCAGACTGTGTAGGAAATGACTTGTGGGGAATCGAATTGTAATTCAGCTGTCTTTAGTTCATTTGTTTTATCGAAGACAGAAACCGACTCGAAATGTTTACTAGGAAGACTATCATTTGCTAAGAATCCATACAAGCCTAATTTTATTCAGTTGTCCAGTAAGTAAAACATAAATCTTAATTAAAGTCGGTAAACTTTCAAATATATATGTCAAGCAAAGCTACGACTGCCTTTTAAATGCCTCTTCATTTTTGGACCTCGAAAATATAATATAATAACTTTTAACCTCTAGCGACGTCTGATCTGAAGAAAATGCTATAAAATGTTTTCCATCGGGGCTGAATTTCCTCAAAAAGCACGGCGGTTTCTCTACATTCACCACAGTGAAGTTCGGGAAAATGTTTTGATAGAATTCACGGGCTACGTGGAAATGAGAACCGGGCCTCTTAGCTCCGAAAGTCTCTCTGTTGATTAGCCTAATAACAATATTTTGAGGTTTAATTTTTCTAGGAGTTATTTTTTCACTGCAAATACAGTCGTCTTTCGGATCTGGTTCGTCGTTTGCATTTTCATCTTCATAAAAACTGGCATTAGGATAATTAAAAATATTCATTATAACACCCCCGAAACCCTATTTTTGAAACGTCGCACTGACAGTTCTATTCTAAATTTCAAACAAGAATCTCTGTTTGCATAATGTAGAGTGGTGTTGTCTATGGCATTTTATTTTCATAATATTTACAATTTTGTTGAAATTTTTATGAGTGGAGTGAAATCAAAATATTGTTATTGTAACAAATTTGAAATATAAGTTTATTCACTTATATTCAACGGAAGCATAATATAATTTAAGATTTCGACTGAAAGTGATTAGCTTTTCCGGTTCTAAGCTCAAGAAATGCGACCCCAATACCCACATTTTCTTAAATATCTATTTTAATATGGGTGATACAATGTTTATAATTAAGGTATTCTTATATCATAGTTTTTTGGACCTTCTGTAGTTTAGATAAATACGCGATAATGCGATAACGAGATAAGCGCCCGCTTATCAGCAATCGTTCGTAAGATAACTGCGCTGATCGCCTCAGTTGCAAATTCATATTTGTACTTGAATGACGTCTTTTTTACGCGCTACTTAAAATATGATTGTTTATTAAAAACCACGGATTTTTATAAAAATGTATGAGGAATGATGCAGAGAGATATTTTAAAGCCCTAGACTATTTATTTTGTTGAAATTCATAATAATAAGGCCAATAATGAGGAAACCACTGGGGTCCCTAAAAGACCCCTATCGGCCGAGAAGTATTTTTCTAGTCTCCGAGCCGCGAGAGTTAGTGGAATTTCAATATTAAATTTGAATCGTTCAAATTATGTACATTCACTTTATACACACTTTTCACAAATTATGTTCAAATGCACAGGTGAACTAGAATTGATCTTGAAGCATAACAATTTGAAAGCAAGCCAATAATTTATATTTTTCATGTTTTTTTTTTAATTGAAGCGTCACTAATCTATAATCGTAACAATTATTTGTAACACTTTTTCCTCATAATCAAAATGTTGTGTTGCATCAGTATACTAGTATATCAGTAAACAATACAATGTCACGTTAACCAATAAAAACTGACTTAGAGTTATAATTTTCATTAAAATAAAGAATTTAAAAAGACAAATTACCTACACTCTACATCTAATAAAGCGATAAATATGCTTCGCGCTATGCTGTTACTCTTTTTTTACCCAAAAATCATCAAAATGTCGCAAAAAAAACAATGCAGTTCTTTGGGAAAATTAATTTAAAATATAAAAATGACAAACTATCATACAAAGAAGTTAGGGAAAATGATAATTTTATTCGAAATACAAATTAAATTTGAGTTTGAAATTCTATATAATTTCTTGGAACAAAACAGAGCAAATTTGAAATATGGTGATTCATTTTCATAATAATTGGTAATTTGCGTAAATTGTCGTATCTTCGATTCCAATGTTTGTTATTTTGGTATTTTCCTATTTGAAGTAAAATTTTCTATAGAGTTGCATTGCTTGTTGAGCCAGTTAGTAAATTTTCGGTGAGAAAGAAAGATCAGGAGATCAAAAGGGTTCGCGACCACTGCTCTAAAGACAGCAGTGGACTGCCAATATGGTAACAAGTGGCTCGCTTAATCTTATTGGCTATTCATGATGTTCTAGGGAAGGTGTGAATTTTTTTATCACTCATATGCATACACAACAAATATTAAAGCTCTCGAATGTTACTATAGATATACTTACATAATGTAACAGTACAAAATATATATCGTAATATAATCAATATCAATAGTTAAAAAATGTATGTCAGAAATAACAAATGTACATAGCTACTTTTATTGATTTATATGTATTGTATATTTATAGATTATATAACACATAGATCTGAAAATATTGCTTTTCTTAATTTAACAAGGAATTCGCCAAACTGAGAATTATTTAACAAGGAGCTCGTGTGAGCCCCTGCCAGCCCCCTCCAGCCCACCCCTGTCTAAAGACTGTAAAGAGTTCCTAAGTGATTTGTATAAAATGTGTAGTTTGATTAACAACAATATATTATAATAATATATCACCTTCTCAGCTGCAAATGTTTCACATTTTTTAAAACTGAAATAAAAAACATTAAAATTTGGAACTCGAACCCAGACTAGTGGCCTGATCGCTAAGGCAAATCTTTTACCAACTAGACCACAGAGTGCGACCTATTCTATTCTCATAAGGATCAACACAATATGCTACTCATAATCAAGATTGTTTTACAGATGCATCATAAGTTGAAGAATTTATAACCATTTGAGTAAGCCCAGAACAAGCTTTGTTCATTCTTTTATAATATACTAGCCGGTACCATTATCTACAAAAGTAGAATTAGTATAGAATAATATTGTAGCACGGCTCATACTGATTTTTATATGGTCTGTCGGTCGCACTGAATATTTTAAAAAATATATATTTTTTAATTCATTCAATTTTCGACAGCAATTTCTGGGACAATGCAATAAAAAAAAAGAACATTATTATAACAGTCGATTGTTGCAAAATATTTTACACTGGACTCCCTTTTTACACAATTTCGAAATAACACGGTGCTACATACCTTGCATGGACTTTCTTGGACATTCATGGACTCGACACAGCTAATAGATTATTACCACGTTCGAAAAGACTTTCAAACCTACAACGTATAATCAATGCATGCATAAGCATAAGCATGTAAAAAAGAAATTGTACAATATTCGTTGAACCTCATGAAAATAATCAATTAAAACTCTCTTCGTTAACAATTTCGCATTTTCAATTTTAATACATTTAAATGTAATGTAAAAATGTTGACCATACGATTTGACAGATTTGAAATTTGAATTGTCAAAACAACAAAAGAAAATGGCCGCCTTTCAAAAAGAAAATCGAACGCGCGGCCATTTTTGTTTTGTTATACTGCAGTGTAAAAAAACCTTGAAAGCTACGAATATTTTATTTTTTCGACACTTTAAGTTAATTTTAATATGCCTATAGTCTCCCTGGAAGTGCCAGCTTAAAGGTTGTCAAAGTTTTATCGCAATCGGACCTGTGGCATTCGAATCCATAGATGCCGAAGTTTTTGCAAACAAACATACAAAAATTCATTTTTATATATATATAAGATAAGATGGGTAATCTGTAAGCTGGATCTGGCCTTATACCACTTTGGTCTGGTCCTGAACCATCTCAGTAGAGGTTAGTCAAATAACATTTAATTCTTACGGAGATGGAGCGAAGATTCTAATAAATAAAAATATTTGATACTCGGTCTGCTGGTTTCCAAAGCCTAGATTTCACTATAAAATTAAAAATAACTCAGATTGCATTCATGTATTGTGCTACTAGCTGTGACACGTATTTCGCCTCTTTTAGAAGCATCCTCAGACAATTTTACTTTTACAAAGCTTGTTTAAGTACGAATGATTTTAATTTTAAAATTCTAACATGTTACTTTTAGGGTGTTCACTGTCAATACTTGGTGGAAAGGCATTATATTAATAAAAACACAATAATCCTTTGTACTTCATTCCACTTTATTTAATATGTCAGGACCGGTTTCGCTCATTACGAGCATCGTCAACTGACGTCAGTTGACGATGCTCGTAATGAGCGAAACCGGTCCTGACATATTAAATAAAGAAGAATGAAGTACAAAGGATTATTGTGTTTTTTTTAATTCTAACATGTTATAAAAATAAAAACGGGAAGCAAGGAGGGGCAAAATTAAAATCTCAAATTTTCATTTACTGTTTACTCACAACTATAAATTGGTTTCTAAGAAACTTTCGGCAATACCGCCACACAGGGACGTCCTGAGGGCATAGGCAAGTAGGCAGTTGCCTAGGGGCGGCGAGTTATAGAGAGCAGCAATTGATCACCGATGTTTTTAAATGACTAAATATTTTTACAGAAATTTGGCATATAATAAATATGATGCCTCAATGTCTTTGATAAACAAAATATCAAATGAAGAATTGATAATTGTACAATAATGCATTTGAAATTTACATTATTTTTATGATGTGTAGTGAAGGTTATAGTTATTTTTCATAAATATTGATCAATAATATGAGCTTTTGGATAATATTTATTGGTGAGGATCTTTGTCAATAAGGAACACATATATTATGAAGCACATGAAAGCAAAACAGAATTAGTGAGAAAACATTTGTTTGAATAAATAGGTGAGAAGAGAATTCGAACTTCTATATTTGTTCCTAGAATAATGAGAAATAAGTGAAAAAAATGGACGCTATTTTAGGGCTCTGTCTAGGGGCGGTACATAGCCTAGGAACATCACTGCCGCCACAGCACATGTGTGAATACAGTGTCTTCGATGATGAAACACAATAAATTAGAAATTAGGAAAAGTACAGGTGTTTCCAAAAACGGCGATCAAATAAAGTAGCAAACTCTCTCAGCGAACTCCCGGTTTATAGGTTTCAATGTGAATATTGTAACAACATTATTTGATTTATTTTGTGACGTCGATTCACCAGACAGCCCCTGTTCATTGTTATTTTATTTAATAATTTGGTCTCAACCTGAACCGATAATTTGGCTTCATAAAGAGGAGAGGTTGCCCATGCCTGGCTTAAATTATTAAAAATCCTTGAATCACTGCTATCTTTTAAATAGATGAACATTCATCCTGGTCTTTTGAAAGGGGGATACAAAAATAGTGATATCAATAAATATTAAAATATTTATTTATGCCCTGCTTGTTTTAAATCGTTGCTTGACAAACCACTTATCAGAATATATATAATCTCTTATCAAATGGAAAAACAGACATTTTTTTCACACAGTTTCCTCTTCATATTTGTATGATTCAAAGAATATGTAATTTACAAAATGAATATTCAACATAAGCCCTTCAATTTTAAATTGGGCGCAAATGGTACAAAAGAAACAGGTACCATGATTCGCTACCAAACGATGTGAAAAACTAATTTTTTTTAATAAATATATTCATAACTTACTGATAACGGTTGATTATTTGTTTCATTTTTCAAATATGTTTGATTTTATTTTTTGTAAAAAAAAATAGAATGTGTTCTGCTATTTCTTGTTTTATTTTTCCACTTATTAGTAAATTATCAAATGATATTATTTTAAAACAAAAAAAAATACTTTTTTTTGCATCGCATATGACAAATTATACCGCGCATTTGTCGAATTGGCTCGCGCAGCCTTTTCATTTTCCACGCAGCTTACCTATCGTTTAAAGGTGACTCTAAATTTATTGATTGATATTGATAGTTGGTATTATATATAAATATTGGTAATAATATACAAATATTGGTAATAACCGACCACGGATCATTCAAAGCTTTCATTTAAAGACTCAAATAGAGACACACATATCGAGCAGAGGGAGAAGGGATATATATTTATCTTTGCCATGTAGTCGATTTTTTTTATGTCGATCGATATTACAAATACATTGGAACCTCTCATAACGAGTAATTCCCATAACGAGCAAAAAAGATTGTGAAAAAAATGCTCCCTTAACGAGCAACATTTTGCATAACGAGTTTTGGAAAGATCACTTTCACAGCGTTGCTTGCCTCAAGATGAATGACAAGGCGCGGGAAGCTTCACTTCAGTTTGGAAGAAGCTTTGCCAAGGAGCGTTGTCGAATGTGATTTCGAGGGGCTTGAAACAGTACCTGCGAAGTCTACAGTCAACGAAATTGTATCTTTGGCCAATACCATGGGACTGAAGGTGGATAACAACGATATTGTTGAGCTTATGAAAGAGTACAGTCAAGAGCTGACCATCGAAAAGCTTATGGAGATGCATTGTTTTTCACAGCAAGAAGTTATGGAGGAGAGTTTGTTAGTGGAGGAGGAGGAAGTAGCAGAACAACAATCTTCTGGTGCAATAAGAGAAAAGCTGAAAGCACGTGAAACTGTTGCATCCTACGTTGAGAAGCATCACCCTAATAAGGAGGTGGCTATGCGTTTTACAAATTTATTCAATGATAATGCTGTCATATTTTTACCAAATTTTGAAGCGTCGGCAAAAACAAATGTCTGCTAGTAAAAAATAATTAATTATTTATCATGAATAATAAACTAGTCGATTTTTTATCGTTTTTGGCAAATCGAAATCACATTCCAGGTTGTTACGCTCCTTAACGATTTATAAGTATGTAATTTTACTTTAATACACGTTAAAAATATAAAAAATGTTTTTTTCGGCATGGAACGCATTACAGTAGAACCTCGATTATCCGGATTGAAATATGTAAACAAAAAATTACAAATTTGCTGATTTGCACGTGGAAAATTGTGTCCACCGTTGTTCAAGTAGTGATACATACAATTTTGTTTTTTGTGTTGGCAGACACAGACTTCCACTGTTTGTCATTGGGAAATCAAAGAACCTCAAATGCCTAAAAAATATCACAAGTTTTCCGGTTGAATATGATCATCGGATAAAAGCCTAGATGAATAGTGATTTTTTTAAACAATGGTACGAAAAACAGTTCATTTCAGAAGTGAAAAAATATCAAAGCTCCGAATAAAACATTATTATTACTAGACAATCCACCATACCACTCCTTACTATAGAATCTTTAAGCCGAATCGAAGAAATGTTGATGATAAAAATTATTCCACCAAATGCCACATCGGTACGATAAATCAGGAGGTAATAGAAACATTCAAACGCTCATATGCTATGACGATTATTGCTCAGATGAAAATAATTAAGCAACAGCTATCAACTTCTACAAGAAAATAAATTTAAATTAATGTTGCTATATGGCAGTAAAGAGTTGGAACTCTTTAAATGAGTCAACTTTGAGAAAATTATGGAAAAAAAATTTGAATGATATAAAGAAATATATGCCTCAGAGGAATAAGATCGAAAAGTTTGAAGAAGAGATTTGCAAGGGGAGAGATACACGGTCATACAAATTTTGCAGCTTTTTATTCATTAAATGTCCACATGAAGTGGTCTGAAAGCAAAGAAGAGTGTAACTCAGGACAACTTATATGTTTTAAAAGCATTTGCGATTTGGGAGCTTCAAAAAGAACAGCTATCAGCTTTAAGCAAAAATCAACAATTAAATTGCTTAATAAAAAATAATTTAATACTGAAGCCATATGTAAATCTAGACAAATAAAAACTATTCATACTTAATAAACATGTCTTTACCTATCATTTATGATTTTTTTCGATTATCCGGATTTTTCCTTATCCGGACTACCTTCATCCCCAATTAGTCCGGATAATCGTGGTTCTACTGCAGAGGTGGGGAACCTTTTCTTCTCTAAAGGCTGCATTCATTTTTCTGATTCGACATAAGGCCGCAGTAAACACCAAGAAATTTGAAATCCTCAATTCGCTATAACTTTTCCCCAGATATCTTCAAACCTCGTTTTTTTTTTTTAGCTCACCGAGGAATTTGAAATCCTCAATTTGCTATACTTTTTCCCCAGCCAGATATCTCCAAACCTCGTTTTTCCAGAATTGGCCAGAAGGCCGCACCAGAGTGGCCAAAAGGCCGCGGGTTCCCCACCTCTGTTCTACTGTATTGTATTTTACATTGTTTTATATGGGAAAAATTGTTTCGCTTAACAAGTGTTTCACATAACGAGTAAGATTCTGGAACGAATTAAACTCATTATAAGAAGTTCCACTGTACAAGTAAATTTTTGACAGTGTTGAAAGCTTTGAATGATCAGGCATGGTCAGCAATAATCGTCCCGAAAAGTTGGTCGCTTAGAGCCGCCTTAAGAGGGAACATTGATTGCTAATGCCAGTGCCAATTCTCAAAATGAGTACCATTCCTTCTTTCTCTTTTTTCTTTGACCATATTCGCTCGCTATGTAGAACATATGGCCGCCACGCGACACCTCCATGTTTCCCTGTCTCCCGCCAATTGCTTTGCTTCCTCCCATGACATACCAGCATCCTTCAGTTCATCCGAGTACATCCTATTGATAGTACCCGACGGACGTCCTGGGAGCCGGAATCCCACCGGTCGACAGAAGAGGCAGGCAGGATTGAGGATTTCCAAAGGCATTCGCAGCATGTGACCCAGCCAATTCCAACGTCTCTCCATAACCACTGACGTGATGGGGTGCAGTCTTGTACGTTCCCTTATCTCCGAATTCCTCACAAAATCAAACCACCTCACCCCCATTATCCGATGCAAGCATCTGTTCTCGAAGCTAAGTATACGGTTTTTCTGAGTCTTCGTCAGGTGCCATGATTCGCTATCGTAAAACAGTACCTGCAGAATGCAAGCGTTGAACAAGTGGCATTTGGTTTTAATCGAGTACAGCTGTGAGTCCCAGACAGTCTGCATTTTTTCATTTAAATCAAATAGATTAGAACACTGCCACAAGCACCTCGGACACCCCGAAGCCACTCCTTAATGAATTGAAACTTCTACGTGGTACATACCACTTGAAACCTTTTATCTGTTTTAAGAAAAAAACACTAAGGCTTCACTTGTAGCTGTGCAGGTTTCGAATTTTGATGATTGCTTGGATAGGCGCTAACATAATATAAATAAAGGCTAACTATAATATTGGTGAACCATCAGTGGCATGTGCACCACCAGTTGAGAAATTATTTTTCAAGCATTCGAAGAAATGACATTCAAATGATAATAGTAGATAAATATATTCATTTTATTAACCCACTGAGACTTGAATGTGTTTTAAAAAAAAATATTTGTAACACTTTTATAAATATGAAAAGTATAGACCATTGCAAGTTGCACAATATTAGTCTAGAGCACAGTTTCCCAACCATGGGCCAGGTGGCCCCCCCCTGGGGACCACAGCATATTCCAAAGGGGCCACAGAGAAAAAATAATTTTAAGGGTGCCACATCGCAGTTTTGGGGGGGGGGCACGGGTAAACCCATAAACTCACAGGTTTTTAATATCGGGCAGCGTCTCGCGTCTTTTCATTTTAGGAAATCTTTAAAAAAATTTTGAAATCTGCCAGCGAGAAAAATGTTCAAAGAATTGAAAATTATTTTGGAATCTTTCAATTCCCGAGTATCAAAAAACTTATTTGTAAGGGGCTAAAAAGGTCGATAAATGATGTAAAGTAGTGTTTCTCAAGCTTTTTGGGCCCGTGGCCCCTTTTGAGTGTATTTATTTGTCAGTGGCCTCCTTACGTTTTGTCTTTTTTGAAACAGGGATGGGCTGGAGGGGGCTCGGGGGGGCTCGCCCGAGCCCCTTGTTAAATTTCGACGTGACCAGCGAGCCCCTTGTTAAGATATGAACATCATTCATCTTAGATCAAATCATCACATAACTGCAATTTCTGTAGATGGTTAAATTTGAAAATTAGTTGTCCCTTCATTTTTTTATTCAGCGCTGTGGGCTTCCGTGTCGGACCTCACGGGCTCGAGTCCCAGAACAAAACAGCATTTTTTTGATTGATTTATCTATTTTCTGTTCGAAGGCATGGGTGTTTGTGATGTCTTAATATTGCCGCCCACTCTTCCGATCTTTCAATTCGACTGGGCGCTACTATTAATTAATCACTAGTCCTGTCTTATCCTTATCATTCTATTCCTTCTACCCTCTTTGGAAAAGAGAGGTTGAGCGACTAAATAACAAGCAGTTATCGTAGAAAAATATTTTTTGTTGAGATACCTTCATTGGGAGGCCATATGCTCGACATTGGGAGCGGAAATGGATAAAAAAATGAATAACATTTACCGAGCCCCTTGTTAAGATATTGGCAGCCCACCGCTGCTTTGAAAGGAATTTTTTAGTGAGATGTCAGAGTTCAGATGCATACGCGAGCGCAGGCACATGAAATCTTGGACTGGAAATATACATACCAGTACCAAAGCTAGTTTTTCATACAGTAAAATAAATATGTTTTGGCAACATTGTCAATTGTTTTTTATGCCTGAATTTATGTTTCGTGTATATAAGTTATTTTTATAACCCAAGATGCTGAAATGATAAATTTAAATTTATCTTTGTTGAAGAATGCTGTATAGAAGAATATGACAAAAATACTACAAACAACTCTGATGCTCTGAAGGGGTTAATGTTAATATCACTGTATTTTTACGCTTCAGAGCCAGAAAGTGTTTTACATTACCAGAGCAAGATGTGTACTAAAATAATTATGTGGTTATTGTCTGTAATATTTTGTGTTGCCGTCATTGGTGTAGCTATTGTTTATATTTCTGATATAGATATTTTAGGTTTTGTGACAAAAACCATAAAAAATACCTTTTTTAATATCGTTGATAATGGTTTATCGTTTGCAAAATCAATACCGAAGAAGCTAAAATTTTGGTGAATAGGACTCCGGTACCAGAGTTTTGGTGATGGAGTCAGAGTGGATATAGTGTAGTGGCAGGATCTTCTCAACACTTGTCTTCACACTGTCTGATGGATTTTTCCGGTATATTCGCATCGCAACCAACTGTAAACAGCATACCGAAGTTAAAAGTTAAGTTGTGAAGAAACTAAAGTTTAATACACAACGACGTCACATCCTAAAGAATCGACTGTAAAGAAGATATTTAATAGCTTGCCACTTAATCGAAATGTATCCATCGAATGAATAAAGTAGTGATATTATATTAATTCTCATTATAATATTACTATCAAGCATGTAGTATTTGCATTGCACACACATCAATTTTTCTATTTTAAGGTCTACGCTACATTTTTCTTTTGTGATAAAATATATTTTTCTCTACTGTAACAAATGATTATTGTATAAAATAATAATTCCGGTTAATTTTATCTTTGAGATTGTATCGTGTTTAAATATTTTTTTTATTCAAATTTAAAACAAATTATGTGACAAATTTGTTAGTCATGGTTTAATTAAAGAAACTTCATTAAAAGTATTGAATGTTCATTTTATTTAAGCTACTTGCCAACTACTACAATACTACTATTGAAACTACGTCCGGAGGTGGGAGCCATGTCGAGGGCACCACTGGAAATTATGCGTGGACGCGGCTACCGCGTCCTGGGCGCTGGATGAGTTAACTGACCATTTTGATATATTACTGACCATTTATTTGATTTTCCGAACAAACCTTGAGCTGACCCATGAAATACAGGCCTTTATATTTTGTATATTTACATTTTTTGGATTACTAGCTGTATTTTTATGAATATTTTCTGTCAATAAAATATTTTATATTTAAAAGCTGCCATTTTTCTTTTCTAACCTACCCTTCTCACCCCATATTTTTGAATAATTAAATAATACGAATAACAACAACAGAATGTCCTAGTCTGTGTCCGACAAGTATGTTCCTGCACTCCTGTAGGAATCTCCTACCAACTTTGAACAACTTTATGTACCAGAATAGCCAATCTTTAAAGCAGGTCTCGGAAATCTTTTTTAGTTGCGGATCAAAATAAAAAAAAATGTGACTATTGAGAAGACTTGACGAAGTGACGAAGATTGACTATTCGGGCCAGTGGGTATTTTCATATACACATTAATGAAATATCTTCAGAAATATATTTTATTGAAAAAATAGTTACAAATTACTTTTAAATTTTAATATTAGGAAAACAAGAATATTTTTTACTTATGTTTATTGTGAAATAATAGTTTTCTTCCTTATCCCTAAAGCTGAAGTTGTGATGTCAATTTAATTAAGTCTGGTGAATATTTAGTCATCTTAAGACGAATACAAGCGTTTGAATTGTCAATGGCTTAACTGCTTCTGCTCTTACTTAGGATATACTATGTCATATGTGAAAACATTTGTTCACATTTGTTAGTCGAAACAAAAGCAGATAAAATTGCAAAGCCAATTTTTTTTAAGAACAAAAACTTTATAGGAAGTGTTGCCCAACACATTGCAATCATGAGAAGATTATTATTTTCTGTTTTTTTCCAAATCTTTTCGCAATCTCTTGAATTTATCAGTCACAACGTTGAGCTTTTAAAATCAATCATTTCTGTACTAAGATTATCAATTTTAAGATATTTAAAATATTGCAAGTCTATATTTTTTCGCCTATTTCGTCGTGCTTTATTATCAATGTAAACATTTCACCATGCTTCAAAACAACTCTCGAACATAATTTGATTGTATTCTTCAATATTATCTTTTTCATTATGGCTTTTTAACAAATGAAAAAACATAAATATTCTAGTTTTTATGTCAGTATTCTAGTATTATAGTTTTCAAGAACTTTGTCTCGACTTAACATGACAACTTTTTCAGCATGTAACAGAAAACCTCCATATTTAGATTCAATTTCTTTCAAAAAACTTTTAGTGTTAATGCAGAGCGTGCTACTATTTAATTTACGATCTTAACCAAGTTTTTCCGTTACATCCATAAGTTTTCTCGTAGATGCCTTTGCAAATAAACTTTCTTCATGTATGATACAATGGAAAGAAAAAAGTGTGCGGACAAGCTCTTTCTCCATTAGTTTAACAAATCCTACATTTGTGTAAAATTCTACAATCATAGACGAAGCACCATCAGTTGTTATGGAAAAAAAATACTTTTTAAATCTAATACGTTCTGTCTATTGAATTGTGTAAACTCATGTACTTGGCGGAAAATATCAGTACATTTAGTCGTGTCATTCATTGAAGCAAGGATGCATAGTTAGTTATTCATTGATGTTTGAACTATTTATACATGCAAATTTAATAATAATTGCCAGTCTAGCCATACTGCACAATTTCCTCCACCACCAGCCATGGCCATACATCGATGTACGTCAACGTTTCCCAAATGATGGGTCACGACCCGGTACTGGGTCGCCAATCTCCTAAAATAAATTTGTATATTTACTATATAATATCATAATACCTCTCATTAATAAATTATTGGTACATTTGATTTCTATAAAGGTTTATCAGAATAAATTATTTTGTATAATTTAAATTTAAATTAAAAAAAATATTTGACATTAAGTACAGCTTACGCCAATGCGTCACATATTTTGAAGTTGAAAGATCATACGAGATATACTCGATGAGAAATTTTTTAAGTCATATGAGATTAACTCAAAGAAAATTTACTTCACAAACACCCATGTCTTAGATCTCAAATTAAAATTGAAAAAATCCAACTTGACATTGACTATACTGGAAATCGAACTCAGACCCACCTGATCGGTAGAGCAAGCTCTAACCAACTAGACCACAGCGGGCGACGATTGTATGTATTATAACATGTATGTAAGCAGACTGTATGGACATAAATATACTGTTTTATTTTACCTATAGGCCGGAAGTATAGACCATAAACAAATTTAGTGGGTCACGAAGGAGAAATATTAAAATAACCGTGTCACGGAAAAAAAGTTTAGAAAACGCTGATGTACTGATGTATGACATAATACATCAATAAAGCTGCAATGTGACGGAAGTGTGAGCGACATAAGTTCATCAAATAATATGTTCCACAGTAGGGGACCTAGGGCTGAACCCTGGAGTAGGGCATCCAATCCCGGGATCCAGTTCAATTTTCTGATCCTGAAACCCCGGGATTGATACGGTCGCGATCCCGGGATTTTGGGATTGAGAAAATTTGAGGAAATTGTGGATTTCAAATTCCTCGGTGAGCTAAAAAAAAAAAACGGTTTTGCGACAATCTGGGGAAAAAGTATACCAAATCAGGCATTTCAAATTCGGGGTTACCCTACCCTGCAGCCATCCTATCTTAGTGGTTCTTTTTATTAAAGTTTCTCCAGTGTCATGAGCGCCTTAGATTCAAAACCTACTTAACTCCAAAAACCAAAATTGTTGGCAAAGTGCAAAAAACTGCTGTGGGCTCTTTGGATTTGAGTATGTTTTGAGACTAAGCACGTTTTTTAAATTGAGTTTTCTCAGTATTTAAAGAGGTTTTGAAATCGGAAATTTATTGATTGTGTAGATATTGAAATAGAGAACAAGTTAGCATCAACATTTGAAAAAAATCAAAAATGGTCTTTAGGTAGGTTTTGAAATTGAGATCCTCATATAAGATAACCCGGGTTTTGAAGTAGTTCTGAATGAGCGCATACAGCTTCTCTGGTATCTTTCTAAGTCTAAGCTTATATAAGATAAGAGGCCATGATACATTGTCAAAAGTACCTGTACTTAATGTCTAAAAAGATCCCCACTACATATTTATACATATTAGAAGATCATTTCATTCTAAATGATTCAAATTCTGAACGCGCATTAAAGATTCAACGATAGCTTAAAAAATATATTTATAAGTATAACCAACTGCACAACCAATTAATTATCAAAAAAGAAAATCTGAACAAACTCTGATCACTAATTTCATTGTTTGAAAAAAAACAATGGTTTTATGAAATTGATGTGCAGACTACTTATTTCTTCCAAAAAAGTGTGATTTAGAACCACATGCTTTAAAACACACTTAGAATTGTGACTGAATATTTATGAATATTTTTACGCCTAGTTTTTACCCTAATTTTCATATACTTTGCAATTTAATGTATATTTTAAGTTGCTGTTTCAAAGTTATGAGGATTTTAAAATTTATGTAACGTACCCCCACTTTTCTATGGAAAAAAGTTTTTTTATGCAATTTTGGGGATATTTTGACTCGCTGTTTCAAATTTATGCGGATTTTAAAATTCATGGAACGCTTTTTTTGTGCGATTTTTTTAATGCGATATTTCGTGGAACGCATCTACCCATAGCCCCCTACATTATAGACTGTATATTATCTGTGGGTATCACAAAATAATTTAGGCATAGATAATAGAGTATAGAACCATAGGTGGCACCGTGGTTGCACGTAGTATTTGTCCACAGATCATAGACTAATATACTTTTCCACAGATAATATAGTGTATTGTCTCTGGTGGCACGCTCGGCATGCTTTCGGTTTGACACTGACAGTCAATTTATATTTCATTGTATGCGACGTAGACTAGTTAATAATATGCAATTTGATTTTTGACAACACTTGGCTCTTGATTGCCATCACTCAGCAAAATCTCATTACAATACATCATTATTTTAGATATTGTTTCACTATAATTGTTTCGCTTTATTTTGAGCTATATGTTTTCATCATGAATCCTAAATCACCAGATTCCATGGATGAAAGACCTTTCGAAGGCATGTCTATTGACGATACGTCAATATTAGATCACCTCGACGGGCGAAGTGCCTGTCCTAAATGCTCAAAATCAAGAAAATATTTTTGCTACACTTGCTATGTTCCAATATCGGAACTAAAGAACAGGATTCCTAGTCTCAAGGTAATAATTACAGAAACTTCACTGTTTTGTCATCTTTATCTTTAGTAAAGTATTGTTGGCTATCCACAGTTTTAATTATTTTCCGAGGCCATTCATATAATAAATATCCCATGGATGAAAGTTTACTTATTATGAGTTAAAAAGTAAGGTAATGTTTTACTTTAGAGTAGAAAACGGTAAATTTGTCATACTTCACCACACGGACTATTGCGGCGAAAAACTTCACAAACTAAGCTGAAAACAACGCCACGATTTAAAATATTTATTGAAGCATTGATAAATCGCGTTAAAATCACACATT